>OZ026523.1:70197762-70233248 GCA_964019695.1 Loripinus fragilis
TTCATACGGGCCGCGTAGCGCAGTCGGTAACGTGTCTGGCTACAGATGCTTGTCTGACTGCAGATCCAAGGGTCGCGAGTATGATCCTGGCCCGGTCCCTTACTTTCGTGGAGATTGATCATGAAATAATTTCTACGGTCATTCTCCTCCCTTCCGCTGATTTATTCAAGAAGGGTTGTTGTCAGTTACAAGCGAAAGTATGTGCACGAATTACTGGTGAACCGCTTGTTCAAGCTTGCCCAGGAAAAAGTGTGGTTAAGTGAACTGACACTCCCGCCATGACCATAGTTGTTGATTTGGGACGTAAAGCATCAAAACAAACAAACTTTAATTTCCAAAACTAGTAAGTGAGTATGATCAGGAAATACCACAATCACAAACTGCAGACAACCCCGTGGCACCTCGAGGAAGAGCCGCTCAACCATCACGAGACACCAGGAAAACAAATTAAGCAAAGCAATCAGCTCTCTCTTCCCCATCAAAATGATTGCAATACTAGAATGGACATAAAGTAACGTACAACAAAACATAGAACAATTACAGACTCCCACAATGGGAGTAACAATAAACAAAAAGTCAACAACAACAGAACCACCGCCTTAGAACGGACAGCAGCCTAAGCCACGGGGGGGGGGGGCTTAAATGCATTTTACTGGAACCAAATCTTCGCCCTAGATTCTGCTGTTGTTGAAGTACAAGAAATGTTCAGCTCGCATGGAGGCCATCTAACTAATGCAATGTATCTTTATGGAAAAAACTCTAATCAAATTAACACTCCATGATGAAACAAAGAAAAGGGCTCATGACTCACAGATAGTCAGAGCTAAAGAAAACCTCAAGTTGAGCCACGGTGGGTCCCGCTACAGATAAGCATCAGGCACCAACCCACCGATTAAAGCTTTACGTCAGAGCCGTCATAGAGTCTGAGGCCTGACCCACCGTCGTGCAATTAAAGAGGAAACCATAGCTATAAACCGTGATTGGGTTTAAAACTAGGCATGCAACGTTTTCAATAATGTTCATATAAAAATAAAATTAAATCATTTGCATATTGAACCACTGCGTAAAAGGTCTGGGTCTTAGCAACGAGGGAGAACCATAAAGTGAGTGAATATGATCAGGAAATAACACAATCACACACTGCAGACCAACCCACGGCACCATATTTGCTACTCTAGGGCAATTAACAACTGAGATATGAGTAATTTTGTGGGTATACTCCCTAAGTTGTATTGCAATTTATCTCTAATTTCTGTTTTATTTCATATAGAGCTAATTCCATGTAACCACCAGAAAATTGTAAATAGGGCATGCATAGTCACCGAATTTTATGAAACTTTCAGGGAATGTTGAGGACCATGCATAAACCAAGTAGCGACAACTCTAATGTTTTCTTGTTCATTTTAATTCAGATATTTTTAGCTCACCAGAGCCAAAAGCTCAAGATGAGCTTATAGGATGTGATTGAGCCGGCGTCAGTCTGTCAGTCCATCCACACTTTCAAACATGAATATCTCTGAGACCAGCAAGCCGATCGTAATCAAATTTCATTTAGAGCATCATTGGCGTAGGGGATTGACTGATTTAGGTTTTGGGCCAGATCGGATCAGAACTGTGGTTTCAACGGCTACAGATAGCTCCAATAGGATTATAATGTGGAAAACCTTGTGACCACTCTGGCTCCTCCATTTTTCATTGGTTTTTCTTTATTCTTGCAGGTAACAAGAACAACTATAAACTCTTGGGTGGGTTCGAAATTTGGCAAGATCCGACGAGGGACTTATGAGTTAGCTGCCCTTGAGCATCTAGCAAAATCCCCATAGAGATTATAGTGAGAGAAATGTTGTAACCACTCTAGTGCTTTCATTTTCGGGTGGATCTTCTTCATTCTTGCAGGTATAGACCAACTATATTTGCTTGGATGAGTTTGAATGTGGCAAGATGCCATCACTGACTTCGGAGTGAGTTGCCCTTAAGTGTCTGAAAAATCAATGAATAATGTTGTGACTACTCTAGCGCCTTCATTTTTGATTGGATCTTCTTCATTCTTGCAGGTTACAAGGACAACCATATACTCTCGGATGGGTTTGAAATTCTGCCAGATCAGACCTTGGACTGTGAAGTTAGCTGTCCTTGAGCGTCTGGAAAAATCCCCATAGCCTTATAAAGGGAGATCTGTTGTAACCACTCTAGTGCTTTCAATTTTGAATTGATCGTCTTGATTCTAGCAGATAAGTAGAACAACTATAAAAGCTTAACTGAATTTGAATTTCGTCAAGATCCCATCATCTATTATGAAATTAGCTGCCATTGAGCAGCTTAAGAATTGATAGATAATGTTCTGACCACTCTAGCGCCTTCATTTTTGATTGGATATTCTTCATTCTTGCAGGTATCAAGGACAGCCATCAAAGCTTGAATAAGTTTGAATTTAAGATTAAACAAACCTCCGACTGAGGAGTAAACTTCCATTGAGCATCATAACAAATCTGCATAGACTTACAGGTTGGGGCCTGATGCTTGACTGTAGCTGGACCCACCGTTGCTCAACTTGAGTTTTTTAGCTCTGACTATCTGAGAATCGTGAGCCCTTTTCTCTGTTTCATCATAGTGCGTTAATCTAATTAAATTGTTTCTCTATGATGATACATTGCAATAGTAGAATCTAGGGCGAAGATTTCGTACCAGTAAAATGCATTTAAGACCCCCGAGTGGCTTTGGCAGCTGTCCGGTCTAAGGCGGTGGTTCTGTTGTCGTTGATTCTTTGTTGATTGTTGCTCCAATTGTGGTATTCTGTAATTGTTCTATGTTTTGTTGTGCGTTACTTTGTGTCCATTCTAGCTTTTCAATGATCTTGATGAGGAAGAGAGAGCTGGTTGCTTTGCTTTGTCTTCCTGGTGTCTCGTGACTTGTTGTGTGGCTCTTCCTCACGATGCCATGGGTTTGTCTGCAGCTTGTGATTGTAGTATTTCCTGATTATATTCACTTACTATTTACAATGGGAGATCTCTTGTGATCACACTAGCACCTTCATTTTTGAATGGATATTCCTCATTCTTGCAGGTAACAAGGACACCTATAAATATTTGAATGAGTTTGATTTTCGGCCACACCCAACCATCAGCTACAGAGTTAGCTGCCATTGAGCGTCTAAAATATAACTGTATAATGTTGTGACCACTCATGCGCCTTCATGTTTCATTTGATTATTTCCATCCTTGTAGGTAGCCAGGACATACATAAAAATATGGATGAGTTTGGACAACTATTTTTATTGAGAACAACTTTTATGGCATTCAGGGGGTCAAAATACACAATTTGGCACCCATGAAAATTGTCTTGGGGTACAAGGTAGGTCAATGATCGCGGGGTATCAGTAGCATTATAACCATGCACAACCATCCTGTTTTAGCTATTATCCTTCTTTTTTCACCCCCGAAAAAATCCATTTCCCCTGTAATTGTTAAGTATTTTTTTTCAGTGAAACATTAGACTTTCCTGATACTAGAACTGTTGATACAATTTCTCAAGGAATTAATTACGGGTCAAGGGTCATTTTCAGCTATAGTATTCTTAAATTATTTCATGTATCTATGATTGCTAATCACACCATAAATAGTAAATGAGTATGATTAGGAAATACCACAATCACAAACTGCAGACAACCCCGTGGCACCGCGAGGAAGAGCCGCTCAACCATCACAAGACACCAGGAAGACAAATTAAGCAAAGCAATCAGCTCTCTCTTCCCCGTCAAGATGATTGCAATACTAAAATGGACATAAAGTAACGTACAACAAAACATAGAACAGTTTCAATTTGCTTTGTCACTTATTATATGGGCGGTATTTCAATAATATTACGTGTTGTGTCTAATCTATCAAATACACACGTTATAAACGTTTCCTATTGCAATCAGAAGTAATTCAATCGAACTTCTTCGCCCAATTCCGTGGAACCAGACCTAGGATTTACATTGAAGATCTACTTTGATATCATGACACTGACGTCACGGAAACCATGCCAACACAATAACAAGTTTGAATAGATTAAAAAATGGACACAAACTTAAACAATAAAGATTGCTATAAATGAAGTTTAGGTGTTTTCTTAGGTGAAAAAAAAAACAACTTCAATAGTTCCTTTCGGTTAATCAGGATTATTGTCTTTGACTGAGCCCACATACTACTGTACTATTTTTCCCTACGCCAGTTCCGGCTAATATTATGCAGATGTTTCATACAGAGTACTTACATACATCCGAGGCTTGATTCTCAGATTGAGCAGCAATTTTCGGGTTGCGAAGTAAATGTAACCATAACGTACCTCAACCACAGACCAAATCTCATGGCACCAAGGGAAATAGATACGAGACGCTTGCAATAGATAACATCTATGGTGACTTGGTGTAAAAACTGAAGAAGATTGTTGGCTCTAATAATTATTAAAATAATTTCTCATTATAAAAAGATTGGCTATTACATTAATTTATTGCAACAGACTGCATGCTTGGTGGTCAACCCAATCCAAGCTGGCAGCTTTGTTTTCCTTTTTAATTGCACGCTGGTGGGTCGGACTTCAGACTCTATGACGGTTCCTACTTGAAGACTTATCTATTGACGAGATGGTAGGGGCCTGATGCTTTGGTTGTTGTCAGGCCCACCGGGGTTTACCTGTTGGATTTCTTTTGCTCCGGTATTCAGTTTAATATAGTGTGGAGTCCTTATCTTTGCTTTATCTCCTTTGTATATCTTGATTTGTATGTTCTAGAAGATGATGCATGGATACGTTAGGGGTCTTTCATGAAAACCAAACATATATGTGTCTTGATGCACATCTGAACTAATGGTGAGGCTGGTACCGTGAAATCAGTTTAAGCCCTCCAGTAATTGTTTACCGACCATTCCAAGGCGGTACTTCTTTTGTGGACCATTTGTGTTATTAGCTCACCTGAGCCAAAGGCTCATGGGTTAGCTAATAGTATACCAGTCATTCCGGCGTCCGTCCGTCGTCCGAGCATCCACAATTTCAAACATCTTCTCCTCTGAAACCACTGGGCCAATTAAACTCAAATTTCATATGGAGACTTCTTAGGATGGGGGAAGGAAAGTTTGTTCAAATGGTTATGGTCACATGACCAAGATGGCCGCCATGCCCATATATGGTAAAACCCTTTAAACATCTTCTCCAGAACCAGGAGGCCGATGACCTCAGGACTTGGTATATAGCATTGGGGATGTAGGGCCTACCAAGTTTGTTAAAATTATGATCCTAAATTGACCTTGACCTACTTAACGTCAAGGTCAAATTTGCTTATTAATGCATTTAAATGGGAAATTTTTTGAAAAGTTGATTTTTTTGAAAACTGTAGAAGCCTTAACCATTTTTCTCACTCGATGTGTATAATCTAGTGGGACAATGGCTATAAATAAGTTCCAAAGGTCAAGGTTGACCTTTGACCTTTCAGCTAAGTCGCTCATATTGGAGTCCCATCAATATATTAAAACATAGTTTTCGCACAAACCATTGGCCCAATAGAACTCAAATTTCATGTGAAGACTCATTATGATAAGCTAGCCAAAATTTATAAAAAATATTGTGGTCACATGACCAAGATGGCCGCCGCGCCCATTTATGGTAAAACGCCTTTAAAAATCTTCTCCTCCAGAACCAGAAGGCCGGTGACCTTGGGACTTGGTATGTAACATTGGGGATGTGGGGCCTACCAAGTTTGTTCAAATGATGATCCTAGGTTGACCTTGAACTATTTAAGGTCAAGGTCAAAGGACCTCGGACAGTCTTAATGAAGGATTGCCTATAAATATGGCCAGAATAAAGTTTCAAAGAAAATGATATTTTTTCCATGAAAAAGATAGTAGGTTCAACACTCGAATTATCCGCAAACGTGTTTTTGTCATTGGACAAGTACCAATTAAAAAATTAAAAAACACTGTTTTTGCTATTCAACATATAGGAAATAGAAAAAGTTTTACTGAAGTGCTTTCCCCCCCCGTGACCAAACTATTCCTTTTGCATACAGTTGTAGTTTTAAATTTCACACATCATATAAAAACGGCATGATTGGTCACGGGGGGGGGGGGGGGGGGGCGCTGTCAAAATGCTCAAAAACAACTTATTATAAAAACTTATTAGGAACTAATTTTTTACAGACCTGTAGGTAAATATCATTTTACAATGGCATGTTTCAGGGCTTTAGTTATGATCATGTTCCAAGTAATAAATTGTCTTATTTCTCAACCAAAACATATGTTGTGGGTACTCATAAGAACCGTCCAAATGAGACGGTTCTTTTGAGCACCAAATTATAGGTTAAATCGATTGAGTAAGAAAACATTTACAATTTTACACTCAAAAACTGTGTTTATCTAGAGTATGTTGTATACAGTATGCAGATATGATACACCTCAGTGAATGCACTTGAAACATATTACAGGTAATAGTCAAAATTCATGGACTGCATACTTATTTAGAAGAAAAGATGAAATCTTCTCAGCCTCAATTTTATGCATACTGATCATTTTCGTCTTGAGTTTTATGGTGCAAACATTATATATTCAGGTATTTAGGTGAATACCTGGCGAAACTTCGCCTTTCTGTGAAATAAAATTTGGTCACAAAAAATACCCCCACCTCCTAGACCCGAAAGTCCTGGCACTCATATGCAATATTTTCCAAATTTTGCTAGGTGCACTAAATGTACAGGTTTGATTTAAGCACAAAAACATAGTTGTCCTTAATGCATTATCCCAGCCACAGGCTGTCAAAATTTGGGCAGATTGAATAGGAGAGTGTCTGAGGTCCTTTCCATTCTAATGCATTTAAATGGGATTTATTTTGAAAAGTTGATTTTTTTAATACTATTGAAGCCAAAGTCATTATTCTCACTTGATATGTTAAACCTAATGAGACAATGGCTATAAATAAGTTTCAAAGGTCAAGGTTGACCTTTAACTTTTCAGCCAAGGTAGCTCATATTGGTGTCCTATCAGCACATTAAAACATAGTTCTTTCAGAAACCACTTTGCCAATTGAACTCAAATTTCATATGAAGACTCCTTACGATAGGTTAGCCAAAATTTATACCAGTTGTACTGGTCACATGATCAAGATGGCCACGATGCCCATATATGGTAAAAACCCTTAAATATCTTCTTCTCTAGAACCAAAAGGCCAATGGCCTTGGGACTTGGTATGTAGCATTAGGGATGTTGGTCCTACCCGATTTGCACAAATGATGAATCTAGGTTGACCTTGACCTACTTTATGGCAAGAACAAATTAGATTCCTAATGCATTTATATGGAAAAAATCTTAAATTTGTTCATTTTTCTATATAACTGTTTAGGCCGAAATCATAATACTTGCAAGAAATGTTTAACCTAACGACACAACCGTTTTATATAAGTACCAAATGTCAAGTTGACATGTGACCTTTTATCCAAGGCCACTCATTTGGACTGCCACATACCTATCTAAACATCTTTTCCTCAGAAATCACTGGGCTGTTTGATGGGGATTATTCATTAGATTGTTAGAGGTCACTTGACCAAAATGGCCGCAACCCCAATAAAACAAAATATGTTTCATTATATTATTATAAGCTGTAGTTAATCTTGACCTATTTTAACATTATTAAGGAGATCAGGTGAGCGCTTTAGGAACGTCAGGTCCTCTAGTTTATTATTTGTGTCTGTCATGTTCTCAGGTCTGTTATTGCTGTAATGTGGTCACGTGCTGTGAAAGGGCTGACCACTTGGCTCTCGTTTGTGATGTTCCGTTGTGTTTTTGTCACTTTCCCATGAGGTATACTTGGTCAGGTGTGGGACTTTATTGTATCGATTCCTGATCTTTGTCGACTTTCTTTAAGCATATACAATGCAGTAGACATATACATGAGCTCCTGAGTTTATAGATATAATTTAATTTGCTAGTCTATCATCATATGAAAATGATTGACACCTTTTATCAGCTCAATGGCCAGAATATGTTTTTCAACCCTCTCTTATCGACTGGAGCAGATTAGATAAGTGGTCTAAACTCTACCCCCTTACTACTAAATGGAATACAGATTACTATTTTTTCTTTGCCGGTACGGGACGATATGTGGGGGTATATGATTCCTGCCAATAAAGTGCCACCAAAACACTGCATCTGATTTTCTTGTATATGGCGAAAGAGAAAGTGATAAAACAGAAGCTGATATTGCCTTTTATAGCCAACTCCTGCCTTTTAGGGTTAACGCGTAGTGTAACACTTCGGAGGACGTTTTTCTTAAACCCGCAGTTGTCAATGAATTTTTGTCTCGAACTGTCTCAGTATGTCTTAGCTAAGCATTGCGGCTTACCATTATTGTTATTGTACAGCTGATCTTATTGTCTGTTTTAATTTTAAATTACTTCCTTTTCCTGTTGATATTAATATGATGTCATTAAATCTATGACGCACTAAATATATTATCACAACACGATTTTAGTTATTTTGTTACATTTTTATATTAAATCTTCAATTTACCAGCTGAGTTTCCATCAAATAGTTCTTGTTTGCCAGATTTAATTTCCTAACAGTACACCCAAGCAAGACGACCCTTTAGGTCATGTTTCAACTCTGCGTCATATATTCATCTAGTAGGTCACCAGTAGAGCTAGCGCACGTGCGATTTGATACTAGTCGCTAGACAAGAAGGGACGTTTCGGACGAGCCTTGGCAAATGCTCAGTACCACAAGAGGTATCACGTTTTGCAACCATAAAACATAAGAGCCGTGACAATTTGACATTTTGACCTGAATAGACTCAGACGAGCCTGTGCAGTCGTCTTGTAAGTTTAGAAACACCAAATGATGTTAGGCCAGTAACTTAAGTCATATAATATTCAAGTGACAAGCAAAGGCTCTGATCAGACTGCGCGAATGCGCACGCTGGTCTGAGCCTTTGCTGGCCACACATACCAAATTGTTGGAAATTTCATGTTGCGGCTCACGTGTGGATGAAGATTCTTACCAAAACTGATTACGGCTTACTTCAAATTCTAATTGAACATGCACCTTTAATGCCTTACTTTGCGGATATGCAGTAATTACTATATATACTCAACAAAATAAGTTAAGGAAATCTCAGAAAACCATGCAACATAAGAACACCAAAGCAAAAAATTATTCAATTTTTATTTATTTGTTTAGATACATGACATCGGTTGAGAAAAATGTTTACTTTAGTTTGCTAGCACCAATACCTTTGTTTTGGCACATTGTCAAGTAACCGAGGGGTCAAAGACATTTTTCGCAAAAATGACTACAGAAAATTCCCCCATAAACACATGAAAAACATGTAAGTTTTCAAAATTTGAAATGCAATTCCTTTGAATGTCACATGAAATTAACTTAATAGCCTTAAACATCACATTTTGAAGATGAAAATGCCTTCATCAGTAACGAGTGTGTCCCCATTCAGCAGCAAATTAGGACTTGCACCGGTCTCGCATACTCCGAATACTGGTGATTTGGTGCTGAGGGATCAGCATCAATATCTCATGCAACACTGCATCGAAAAGCTGGGGGTTTCTTGATGCCATTATTATGCGTTTGACCCGCTGTCCAAAATTGTCATAGACATGTTAAAATTTTAGACATGTCTGATGAGCGAACTGACCAGTCAATGCGCACAACATTGTTTTTGCTGATTCTAGTGAGATGTGTTCTGGAATTGTCATTCTAGGCCTGGTACTGTCACTGGTTTTCGCACAAAAAGCAGGAGAAAAGACCTCAACACCTCATCCATGTACACTGGAATGACCTAGTGTCCCTCTATAAGCATCTGATCTGTCGTCCTGGGTGTTAAACACCTCCATCTTCCGAGGGACCTGACAAACGTTAATGTACGAAAACATATGTTTGCTCCGTAAATTGAATTTTTGCGGAAAATGGAGTGAAGACCAGTCAACTTTGAAATGGATTTACTAAGCTGCTATGGGCGCTACAGCCCCAGATAAAGCGTCATTATAAAGAAAAATGGTCACATTATACTAGTGTGAAATTCAAAAGTCTTAAAATGTTTTAGATCTTTTGTCATAGCCCCTCAAACACAATTTCCTTAACTTTTTTTGTTGAGTATATTTTCTTGTATGCTGACTAAAGAACAAATAAAATATCATTATATGTATAGCTGATGACGTCAGCTGTCTGTTTGATAGGAGTTCATTTCAACTCCCTTAGAAAAAAACAGATCTATAATGTTATTTATATATTTGTTGGTACTATTCCACAAACAGTTTATGACAGTGACGTAATAAAATTTTGAATATACGAAGGATTATAAACTTGCGAGACGAATTCCAATCTAGCGACAAGCGTGAATTTTTTTTTATCAATACATAAATTTCACGTACAGATATAAAGTTTTTGCTTCAAGTTGTGTGATTTTATTATATTTATTTTATTCCAATTTTATTTAGTTATTTATTTTTTACATTTGATCATATTAATATACAATATAATACAATTACAAATAAATGGAACTCGAACTCAGACTCTCTCTGTGCCTGAGTTATTACCTTTATAACATTTTGAAGAATTGATATGGCTTTCTCATTGCCCTTTAGATAAGTTTTACTTTCAGTCATTTTTTTCAGTCATATTGTGAATTTAAGTTCAATGTACGTGCTATAAATGTTACCACAGTTATCGTTTCTGTATAAAACTCGCCATAATGCACAATAAAATCATGCACACCTGTCTTAGATCGTGGAAATCATGAAAATTGCGGGGAAAAACTATTTCGAAAAACATAACCGCGATTGGGATTCAAACCAACAACTCCAAACCAAGTTTGCATCAAATCAGGGCGCCTTAGACCTCTCGACCACTCATTCACAATGTAATAATATATGTGAAATCCAGATATCTTTCAGTAACTTTTTAATATCTTATACTCAAAATTATTTTTCAAAACATATTGTGACGTACTGTTAGAATCTCCTTGTTTTATTATATATATTGCCATAAATTTTGTCTGACTGTTATGCTATGACATTCTGATCTGATCAAATAACTTTTGCGACTTGGGTGTGATTATCAACAGTTATGTCTGTAAACTATCCTGTTAGCCACCATTTCACCAAGGATTGTTTTTTCCGATCGGCCCGATCTGGACCAGATTGTCCCCGATCAATCAATCTTTTAATCTGCCAGATGGTCGTCCTGAATCGCCTCCTATCGCCCTGCTTTTTTGACCCGATTGAATCCCGACTATATTAACGAATCAAGTCGACTTTTTTGCCAGCTAGGGAAAGCCATGTACCAATAATCCGTGCCGGGGCTTGTTTTTGCTCTTAAATGTTGTACATGTACCAGAGCACAGTAAAATGGTATTACATTAGGAAATATGCTGAGTAAGAGGCCTAGATAAAAATTTCCAAAAATAAGAAAACTTGCGAGTTTTTAAAGGGCTTTCTATTGTGTTTTTGTTTCAGTACCCTTTTTTAAAAAAGAGTCCATTTTTTAAAAATTATATTGGTTTATATTCTCTGGTATTGGTATTAATTTTTAAATCTATAATTATTCATAGTGTTTTTGAGTAAATGTAGAACCATATCTTGCTGTTGTATTTAGTAACTATCGATTCTTTGTGACACACTTCGCACGATCCTCGGCAGAAAGCTGCAGAGGGTATACGAAAGCTCCCGAGGGTAGAAGATAGCTCCAGATGGTACACGAAAGCTCCAGAGGGCAGGCGAGACAATGCGACCTTCAGAAGACCCTCAGACGACCAGCGGCCGACGGGTTTTGATCGGCTACTGTTTTTGAACATGTTTAAAAACAGTAGCCGATCACTTGTTCGGTACCCGACTCTCGTAGGACTGAGGCGATTGCGCCAGACCTTCCCAGGTGATTGCCCGTGATTGTCCACAAGTTCGCAGATATGCGGCCGATCAACCAAAAATATTGATCGGGTACTATCGTGACCAAATTAATCCTTGGTGAAATGGGGGTATAACACACAATAAAACAAAGTTTCAGTGGATTAGACTGACTCTTTGCATGCGGAATATATTTGCATGTTCTTGCTATCTTCTGATTTTATTTTCAACATAAATTATAGGTTTTCAAAAGTCATTTTAGGAATACCAATAGATAGTCAAATAGCTTGAATCAGATCAGATGTTTTGTAGGACCAGGGTTTCGTCAAAACTGTTTTCAAAGGTTTTCAGCAGACAGCACTAGCAAGGAATCTGATTCGAGTTTGGGTGTGATATTGACAACTTTTTAGTCACCTAACCTATGCTAAATAGAAGAGCACATGTTGATTTAGGATTAAAGACAGAAGCAGATTTATAGTAATTGTGTGTAGCATTTTTTTTCTCCTGTGTTTGGTGCTTGTTTTGTTATGTAGGGCTTAGTTTTCTTTTTTTAGCCATGCAATCATCTTGATGGGGAAGAGAAAGCTTGTGCATTACTTAATTGTCTTCCTGATGTCTTGTGACTGTTTCTTCCTCACGATGCCCTGGGTTGGTCTGTAGCGTGTGATTGTGGTATTTCCTGATCATACTCCCTTACCTTTGAAAACAGTCGGAACGTGGCATATTTTGGAGCAAGCGCCAACTTCCTTACGAGACCAGATATGTTGAAAAACAGTGTAAGCCAAGTTGAGATGTTACAGCACACGATATTTAATATTGGTCTGCTTTTATTGCATGTGGGTAAGCCATTTTCAGGTACATAACTATGATGGTATCTAAAGATTCTATTTGTGGTCTTTAAAATATATCATCCAACATCGGAAACTTATTTTTAGGGTTCATTCTAGATGGAATGTTATATACTTAACAGCAAAAGTAACGCATATTTTGATTATTGTGTAATTTGTGTAAAATGGACTTTTAATAATAATCTACTTGTATGAAAGGTACCTATGATGCGTGGAACATTGTGTATAAACCAATGCGCCGTAGACGGCTGGCTCTTCGGAGCAATACTATTAAAAAGAGATAACTCTGGGCGTTATAAAATAATTAATAATGAACGCGAACTTCGAGGTGTTAAATGCAAAAAACTACAGAGCGCATTTTAATGAAAATCACTTATTCAGGCCATACAGGCTGCTTCTGAAGATTAATTTATCCAGAATTAAGGCAAACCAATGTTTTCAAATTGCACTTCCGAACAATAAACCGGAAATGTGTATTTGACATGCAAGTTAGCAGCATCAAAACAATTGTTTTAAATGGTTCTGTTGGATAATACCTCACTTGATATCACGCATAATGAACCAGACCTCCTTGCATCTCAAAGTTATCGGACGCTTTTCAAGATCAACGTAACAAGAAAAGATATGACAGTGAACTGCCATATTAAAGACCTGACCTCATTGAAGTGATGGAAATTGAAATTGATTTGACTACATCAACAAATGTTCTAGCAGATGCGAAAGCAGACAATGTTTGTTACATACATGGATATGTCTGTGTTTGCTAATGGAAACATAATATATAAAATGGAATATAGTGCCCCTTTTGAGATTAAGTACATCTAGGTAGCTTTAATGGCGACTATGGTTTCTGTGACCAACCGTCTTCTGTGCGGCAATTGAGCTTGACGTTGACGGCACTTAGACCATAGGCGAAATTAAAGCTCCTCTGCTGATATATCTTGTACTCAAATAAGAAGGGAAATGATGAAGCCCGGTTTTGTGGGAACATATTTTGTAATTGTACAAATGGAATGAGCTTAAGTTTAACTTATCATGTATTATACAGTTGCTGTTGTTTTTCAATTTACTGTCTTTAAACATAGACAAATGATATGTGCCTCCATTAGGACAAACATTGATGTGTCTGTGTTTTCTACATATAAAATACATGTATATAAAATGTGATATAGTGCTCCTTTTGCAATTTAGTACTTTTAGGCAGCTTTAATGGCGACTATGGTTTCTGTGATCAACCGTCTTCTGTGCGGCAATTGAGCTTGACGTTGACGGCACCTAAGCCATAGGCGAGATTAGAGGTTCCTTCGGAAGTATATTGTAGCAAAAAAGCACTTGACATAAGGGTTTGAGGGAACATGTTACGAAAGTAATAAAAATATTTTTGAAATATTGTAAATATTGAAGGAGCTTTATGTTTTCATGTAAGTGTATATATTCAATTTGCTTTAATTGAATGCGGACTCATGATATGCGATTACATGTGGCCGAGCATGGATGTGTCCCTTTTCGATTTCGAATTTACCATATGTAAAATGTAATATCGTTCTCCTATTGGATGTGGTACAAATAGACAGCTTTTAATGGGGACTATGGTTCTCGTGGACAACCTTGGCGTACTTCGAATCGAACTAAAGTTCCTACTATAGTTCTTACGTAATAGATGTGCACGCATGTTTACACCCGAACGACTAAAGTTGGAACTTTTAGTTGGTTGGCAAGTAAACAGAAATAATAGCCCTGTATGCTCCACTTCAATTCTTCGTAGTAGACAAAAATGATGTTATAAACTGCACCGCGCTTTCTAATAATCAATTGAGAATAAGTGGGACCAAAAATTATGATCAGCTAGGTTTATTTTACAAAACATATCATTTTGAGGCTACTGACCGATCTTGAACCCATCGTGCTAGATCTTGAACCCATCGTGCTATATAAGTCTAGAGTAGGGAACCAGCTAGGGAACTTATCTTAAAGTAACGGTACTCCGACCATCTATAGTAGGTTCGTGACGTCACCCTAGTAGCGACTATGGGTGTTCGAATCAAACTTCAGTTACTATAGTAGGGACTATAGTTCGATTCGAAGTGCGCCCTTCTCATATAGTAATTTAGCTGAAGTTGACCGCGCTTCAGCCATAGGCGTTTATTAAAGCTTCTTAACTGAAATATTTAGTAAAAAACAGTAATTTAACTATCTGATATTCTTGATACACCTTCTCCGCTTATACGCGTGAAAGCATGTATGTATGAATACATGCCTCATATGTGTATCTTTGTCACTGCGCTGTCCAACATGCCATTAATTATGTTATGTATGTTTCCTCATGGGCTTTATAGCCTTTTGGTCTATGAAATAATCTTATCTTATCTTATCTTTGTTGTGAAGTTTGTGGAGAGCCATATGCTTCACAAAATATAGGCATCTAAAGCTGGCGCTTCACCAGGGTCTGCACCATTTGCTAAGACAAACACAATTTATATTAAAACTTAGAAATTTCAATGTGTGGCCAATATAAAATGGACTTTCCCATACTTTTTCCATTATTAAGCTACTTGGTCACTGCATATGCGGCAACTTTAATATTCATATCTGGGCGTGATTCGACTATTTCATTGCCCAAGAAGGGAGATCTGATAATATTATATTAAGAGTTAACCTGTTTAATATGTTGTTTGAGCCGCGCAGACGTGCGTGCATTTTATGAAAATCGTAAACTGAAAACTACAACAATTTTAAAGATCATCTGCTTTTGTCATCTGTTGAAACTGTTTTTGAAGCCTCGTCGACAGAGTAGATCAAGATCAGACTGCTCCTGTGGTCAGACTGCACCTGTGCGAGCAGTCTGATCTGGGCTTACACTGTTTACCTCTATAATACTTATGTTAATCATAAACATAGTCATTTTGCTGGCATTTTATAGTTTAAATGATAATATTAGCCACGAAATGAGATTTCCAACAATGTGGTATGTCCGACCAGCAAAGGCTCTAATCAGTATGAGCATCAGAGCATTTGCTAGTTGCTTGAATATTCAATGACAGTTAAGCTACTGACTGAACAGCATATGGAGTTTCTAACCTTAAAAGGAGTCTGACTCTACCCTTGTCAAAATGACACATTGTTGGAAATCACATGTCACGGCTCATGCGTTTTGTGTCATGGTGCAAGGTGATACTCTTTGCATGCTTGGTAATTTAGCATGCTTTTTGTCGTCTGCTGATTTTTTTTTCATTCTTTCCCTCAAAATTATGACCGAAAAAAAGTTGAATGCAGACATAAAGCAACATGAAAAGTAGTCCTCACTCTCACTACATAGTTTTTGTGAAAGTAACAAAAAAACTATAACATGTGTTACATGTTATAAACGGCGTTGTTGAAAGGTTCTTATGAGTAATAATAGATGAAGGATAATAATGAAGTTTTTTTTTCGCAATGAGATATACATTAAAGCGGCTTTGAAATGAGTCATTAAATGCTTGACGTTTTGCTAATACATAAACTATTCAATCAGACGGTGATGGGGAAGCAAGCTTTTGTGAAAGCTTATGTTTGTTTTCAAACCACAGCGTCACCGAGACCCTTCGATTATGAATACAAAAATATAAGACTTCTATACTTGACAGCAAAAGAAACGCATATTTTCAATATCCATTTAATACCAAAAATCCTTATCAAATTTTATCCTTTATGATAAGAACATGTTTGAACGGACCCATGCGTTCGTTCCAGACCATTTTATTTGTCATTGCACAGTTAATTATTATTTTTTTGTTAATTGATGCAAAAAACGCAATAACAGTACCGTACATTGGAAAACACATAATTTGAATCCGATTTCATTGCAAGTCATGATAACTCACTGTAACAGATTAGAAAACAGCATAAAACTTTAAAATTCACTGCTGTAAAAAGTATACTGCTAATCCAAAAATCATCATTTTTTGCATTTTTTGCATTGGTATTGAAAACCACTGGAATCTTTGGGTGTAAGAATATCTGGAACAGTATGATTGATGTCAAGGTAAGGTAGTGTCCAACAGAACCGTTTAAAACAATTTTTTTTTACCCTTTCATGCCTGTTTTAATCACACTTCCGGTTATTTGTCCCATAATGTAAATGGGTCACAATAGACCTCTGTAAAGAATATCAGAAATTTTAAACTTTATAAGTAGTCTGTATGTCATGGTTATCACGTAGCGAGATTTTCATTCAAATCTGTTCAGTGGATTAAGGCATACACCATCTCGACAGTCGCCTTTATTATGAGTTATTTTATTACGCCCAGAGTTAGGTCCCTTTATTATCATTATTCCAATGACCCATCCATTCGTGATGCATTTGATAAGTCACATGTTCAATACATCAATGATACCTTACATATCATTAGATCAGTATTTAAACCTCAATTTATACACTTTACCAAATATGCAAAATATGCGTTTCTTTTGCTGTTCAGTATACCTTAACATAACTGTAAGTGGGCCGATCAAATATTAGATAGACATTTAATTGTTCAAAATTTTATCCATTTTAGTCCTTTCCTATACCACCGCAACTTTTCTTTACAAACACGGGTAGCTCTAAAAAGAAACAGACAGTCAGTGTTGAAAAACGTGTCCCTAAGAGATAATCAGCCCGGGACCAAAATCGCCATTATTAGCTCACCTGAGCCGAAGGCTCATGGGTGAGCTAATAGTATACCAGTCACTCCGTCGTCCGTCCGTCCGTCTGTCGTACGTCTGTCAACATTTTCAAACATCTTCTCCTCTGAAACCACTGGGCCAATTAAACTCAAATTTCATGTGGAGACTCCTTAGGACGCGGGAACGAAAGTTTTTTTTCAAATGGTCCTGGTCACATGACCAAGATGGCCGTCATGCCCATATATGGTAAAAACCCTTTAAAATCTTCTTCTCCAGAACCAGAAGGCCGATGACCTTGGAACTTGGTATGTAGCATTGGGGGTGTTGGGCCTAGCAAGTTTATTCAAATAATGATCCTAGGTTGGGCTTGACCTACTTAATGTCAAGGTCAAATTTGCTTCCTAATGCATTTAAACGGGATTTTTTTTGAAACGTTGATTTTTTGAATACTGTTGAAGCCAAAGTCATTATTCTTTCTTGATATGTTAAAACTAATGAGACAATGGCTATAAATAAGTTTCAAAGGTCAAGGTTGACCTTTGCCCTTTCAGCCAAGGTCGCTCATATTGTGGTCCAATCAATATATTTAAACATAGTTTTCTCAGAAACCACTAGGCCAATGAAAATCAAATTTCATATGACCACTCCTTATGATTGGTTTGCCAAAATTTGTACAAATTGTTATGGTCACATGACTAAGATGGCCACCAAGCCCATATATGGTTAAAAATATTTAAATATCTTCTTCTCTGGAACCAAAACGCCAATGGCCTTGGGACTTACTATGTAATATTTAGGAAGTGGTGCCTACCAGGTTTGCACAAATGATGAATCTAGGTTGACCTTGACCTACTTTATGGCAAGGGTTAAATTTGAGTCTTAATGCATTTAAAATGGGAAAGTCTTAAAATGTTCATTTTTCTACAACTGTTTTAGCCGAAGTCATAATACTTGTGAGAAATATTTAACCTAATGAGACAATGGTTTTATATAAGTACTAAATGCCAAGCTGACCTGTGACCTTTAATCCAAGGCCACTCATTTGGACCACTACATATCTATCTAAACATCTTTTCTCAGAAATCACTGGCTGTTAGATTGTTTAGGTTAATGGACCAAAATGGCTGTAACCCCCATATATGGTAAAACAAAATATGTTTCATTATAAGCTGTAGTTGACCTTGACCTGTTTTACAATTATTAAGGAGATCATGTGAGCGCCTCAGGACCTTCAGGTCCTTTAGTTTTTCTATTGCGGTATTAACGATGTTAAGGGAATTTCAATATATACTAGAGGACTTTGAAAACGCATCGCCATATTTTTGCACTTATCTTGCAAACCGTATATGCGACGCAGGTTTTAATGTGCAACCCAGAATTGGTATGAATCAGTCGTTAATTTGACTGCACTATCACGCGACTCTGCTGATGACGTCACATGGGTACATGCAGCATCCAGCACCTTTCTGCACAGTTAAATGAAGCTTTTTGATTATTTTTTTATGTTTAAACTATGGCGGGTATGATACCATACCACCAAAAGAGTTTATAGACTTTTTCTAATTACAAGTAATTGATAACTTCAATATTTCGAAAATAAACGTCAAATTTGAATATCATTTTATAGCTCCTTTTTAGAAACATCTCCATAAGTTACCTTTATGCACTGATATATACTGATATTGACTACATACACTGGCAGTCATGTGGGGAAGACGTTTTGATGTAAATCATGGCAGGAGATCTGCTGTCATGTGATCGAGAACGTCTTAAAAAATACGTTAACGTCACTTGCACAATACAAAAGACACATGATACAAGCGTTATTTACTCATAATCTGTCAATTGTGTATGCCCTTAGCCTCTTCCAATAAAACTGGACGTAAAAAATTGAAACTTTGAAAGGCCCAAGACGTTGAATTTTATTACTAGACGATAGTTATCAGGGTGGGTGGGGTGTGTCGATATTTTTAAAGGGGTGTAATTTTGAGCATACCGAACTGTCAATTTATTTCTGATCGTTCAATGATGAATGTGCAATCGTGAAAGAAGCAAAGGACGCAAATCTGTTGAAGCAGGAATCAAAACTAACGCGTGTTAACTTGCAGCTGAATTCGTGTCCTTCAAAATCGACCACCCATGTCTTACAACGGATACATTTTCAATACCTTAAAGTAAATTTACAATCATGAATTTTCTAGGACACATTACAAGATGGTTAGACTATGATATGCAATAACCATTATCTCGCTGACATTCTCAGAGTCTGTGAAATAAAACATTTAATCTGGGTGATGCGTTTTCAAAGTCCTTAAGTATATTAAGCCTACAGAAACGTTTGAGATATCAATCTTATTTGGTACTTATCGCATCTTCAAGCAGAGAAGGCTCAGACGAGTTTATGTCAATGCACAGCCTCGCCTGAGCTTTCGCTGCTTGCAGTAAACTAGAAAGAAAATCTTGAAATTAGGTATCTGTCGCAATTTAAAGCAACGAAGGCTCAGTCGAGATTATGCCAATGCACATGCAGTCTCGCCTGTGATTTCGCTGCTCGCATCAGATGAGAAAAAAATATGGAAATTTGCTATTTTTCGAATTTTAAAGCTAAGTCGAATTTACGAAAATGCAAAGAATCGCCTGAGCCTTCGCTGATCGCTGAAATGAGAAATAATATAGAAATTCGCTATTTCTCGATATTTGAAGCTCAGTCGAGTTTGCGACAAGAGTAGCGTCTCAGTGGTGGGATGCAGCAGTATCAGGTTTTTTTATTCCCAGCATGTTTTTTTTTTGTTTTTGTTTTTTTGGAATAAGTGAAATATGCCAACGTGAATTGTTCGTATATTATTTTGCATGTTAATTTGGCCGCCAAAGATAACTTGATTGCCCATTGTTTCTATGATGCTTCAGAATAATGTTAGCTCCTATCATAATTAAATCTCGTTAGCTAATTAATTAATCATATAAAATTATGGGCGTGATTAGTTAAATTCCCTAACACTCTCGTTAAAGGTGGATTATCAAGTCATTGACAAACTCAACCGCTATAACGTATAGCTTTATTATCTGAATTCAAGTTAGGCCAATTCAAATATACTTTTTTATTTTCATACTCTTTGCGAGCTTTATATACTGACTTTATCCTCTTGCAAAATGGACCATGATTTGCCTTGATTTCGATTTGCTCATGCTGTTCATTCTGACGTATATCGACGTAAGTGTTTTTCAACAATTGTCGTCTGATAAATGTGAATTTAATTCAATTTGAAAACAAACACTTTTAGGTGGTAGCCAGATGTCTTAACAAATGGAAAAAACACAAAAGTTTTCAGGAAAAATCGTTTTATTACACTCCCACTCGCAGCTTTTCTTTGCTAACGTCAGTCTTAAATTTTCAAACATCAATAACAGACGGGTGGCGTCCGCGTATGTCGCGATACTTTTGTCTTTTATGCAACTGATTGAGGAGTATCTGTTGGCAACCTTTCTTTTATTTGATTACTCGTGATCCTTATGATATAAACGGCAAATTACGTCAAAAATCAATGACGTCATATAGACTTTATGAACGTTGCCAAAGGCCTAAAACTTCATGGTTTGATTTTGTCTTTCCTTTGGTTTCAAGAACAAACATCTGTTCGAAAACTTTTTTTCGTTCATAATGGAGGGTATGGGTACTCTGTGACATTTTGAATTTGAGTTGTATCAGAATTATCGCGACGTCACGGCAATCATGAGCCACAGCGTTTCGATTTTCTTATTGAATGCAAGCTGAGTGACGGAACTTGTCAATTTTATTTTTCAAATAATGGAAATATCTAATTTTCGACATAAATTAGCATTTATTAAGTGGTGCGTTTCAAAATTCCTTCAGTATAGATGACAAAACGAAATATATAATTGGCATCTAAAAAGTTTTTGTAGGCAAAAATTGAAATTCCCATGACATCGTCAATGCCGCAATAGAAATATAAATGGCGATTTTGGTCCCTTGATTAATTTTCTTATAGAATATTATATCAATTCAAATATTTTTTTTTATATTTTTATACCCTTTGTGATCTTTAAAAACAATACTATGAAAAAAAAATGGGATTTAAAAGGTTTTTGTAGCCAAATTTTGGAATATACTTGACATCTTCAATACCGCGAAAACTGGTCCGGGGTGTAAAATGCATGACACGGTCCGGTATTGGTGCTAGTAATTAACAAAAAATCAAAAGTCATAAAGAATCTTTATAAGCATTTTTAAGAAGGCTCAATAATGAACATGTGATCCAATTTTTAAGTCGACATTTGCATTTTAAATACCATTTTGATGCTTGCAAACTTTGGTCCCGAGTCTCGGTCCCGGCTTTTATTCCTTCCCCTTGTTATATTCAATCTTTTATGAAAACCAATACTTGTCCGCGGGAAAAGAAGACTTCTCAAGTTGAAAGAATAATTTCCCATGCATTTTCCTCCTTTAGATGGAAAGAAATCCAACCCAGCCATGAATTTGCGGATGATAGGAAAAATCTACAAGCATGATGATCATTTGACACAATTTGCTTCATGACATCGAAAACAAACCTGAGGTCAAACCAATCGAATGACCTATTTTCCGTGTTTTGCCTTTAATCTTTCTTAGGTTATTTTCTTTGCTTATTCATATTATCTGCTTGTATGCCCGTTGTCCGTTCTGTTTGTTTGTTTAACATTTTCTTGCTTCTATTTTCTAATAAAATGAAAAGTTCGTTTCTGTTTTATCGTGGCACGAAATAATTTACCCTCGCACACTGCTAAATATAGAATGAATGACGTCACAATGTTTACAGAATAGTCCTTCATATACTTATTTAATATACTTATTTAAGAATTTCGTATCTATAGTAATGAATTTATCAATAAGTTCGCCCAAAAAACCACTGATAACACATAATTGGAAATAGTTTCTTGGTAGAAATATTAATTACAACTCTAAGTTATTCTATGTTAGACCATTAGACCAGCTGGCGAGAGTGAAAAATAGATACAGTCCATAGGTAGAACAGCTGTTGAACATCCGACATTTACACTGAAAAGACACCCGATTTTAGACGTTTTAAATACTCTTTTAATAAGAGAAGTCTACATTTGTTTTAACTTAACCCTTGGAAAAACGAAAATTTTAATCAAAACGTTATTCATTGAACAATAACATTGATCACACCCCTCTTAGGAAGAGTCCATTTCAAAACCAATTACAATTATAGGCTCAGTAACCATTGTTTCATAAATGAACTAATATTAGTTACTTATGCATTAATAAGTAACGCCGTAGAAAAAATTCAGTACCTAAACTTTTTGCATGCTGGGAAACTTTGCTATTGCGTCGTCTGCCGATTTCTCTTCTAAAATTAACTTTTTAAATACTTTCAGAAGCAGCTTTAGTATCAAACATTTGAATTCACATCAGGCAGGATGTAGTGCTTTTACTATATTGATCTAAACTAGATGCGATAGCACTAGCATGCAAAGGGTGAATGCTGGCCTGAATTGTGTTGGATAAATTACCCCCAGTATTAACCGAAACAAATTTGACCAGCAGTGGATAATTATCTAATAATTATTTGAGATTTTATGTTTCCAGAAATGATTCCTGACTAATCAGGTAACAGTACATCACTTAATGGGTTCTTCAAATCAGAGACTAACTTTGCATGTAAAACGGCCATCATATTTAGGTCGCCGTATCAAATGAATACGCATTATCAGTAGGCCTAACCTATACCTGGAAAGCTTGTCTGTGTTTTGATAAAATTGGCTGTAATAAAAGAATTTCGCATTGAATTTTAAAAGTCGGACCAATATAATTTCCAAACTATGACGTCGGTGTCCAATTAGACAATTGTCGGTTTTCAGTGTTACATGTAATATATGTGGATATATTAAACGTTAAGCCAGGAACCTTTTCCCAAGGCCAGTTAGACTGACAGTCCGTGTAAGTTTAAGAGGAATTACTTTAGTCTGGTTCCATCCCCTAGATTTACCTATCAACAGGGCACCAGATTAGAATTATTTGTGTAAGTCTTCTTTACCCTAAAGTAATTACAAATAAAAAACAAATAGATCTAAATAATAATAATAAGATATAATTTATTATAAATAAAACAGATTGTATAATAAAAATGCATTTCGATTCGACCGTCAAAGACACACTTTCCCATGAAATGATTCTGTGTATAGCCCTGAAATTGTGTAACTTTTGACCGGAAATACTTGTGTAAGTCTCATTTATCTGATTACAATTATAGAGACATATGAATGTTTAGAGACCAATTTGATTGGGTCTCAAAAATGTACCTTGTATTTGGATCTGCAGTAAATCTCCTATGGCAATTATTTTACCGTTTTTATACCGTTTTCTAATTTGTTACATTGTTCTGTGGCAATATGCTATGAAATCGTATTCAAAATATGACTTTCAACGTACAGCACTGTTTTTGCGTTTTTACACTATTTAACAAAAATATTAATTTAGTGCGTAACGAGGAATAAAGTGGCCCGGAATTAGGGTATGAGCCCTGTCAAACATAGTAATAATTTTAAAGGTAAGTTTTTATCATGGTTTCAAATGTTAAATACGTAATAAAAATTATACGTTTCTTTTGCTGTCAGGTATATATGCCGCTTCGGAGACTTGATTCCATGGTCATCATTGGCATCTAAAAAGGAATAGATCTGTTTCCAAGTTGAAGTCGCACAATATGTCTGGCCGAAGCGTAAATGCATGTCTAACTATATATTTTAATTAACATTTTCATATTTCTTTAAGTTCTTCAGTCTTCTCAGTCAGAACGTTTCAATCCACAAAAAACAACTTATAAATACCAAAATCTACTAAAATATTATGCAAATCTAGTTCTTTCCTCTACTGTTTTAACTAACAGCCAGCCAGAGAACAGTTTATCTTTACCTTAACTGTGTCATTTACCTCATTCCCAGCTTGTGCTATCAGCTGCTACGTGTATGCTATTTTCATTGCTATTTTCATTGCCGCAGCAATGTGTATATTTTGGCTGACATCTATTAATAGCTAGCTAATTATATCATACATTAATTAATAGTGGCCTTAATGAAGTCTAGTTTTGACCTCAGACATTTATGTTTTACTGTGAATGATGAAACCTAAATAAGCTTAATAGACTGATCTTCATATAAAATCATAAAAAAAACATATTAATTTTGGTTTTACTGTAGTATTTTTCCAGGACCAGGGTTACCCTTAGTCAATTTATGGGAACTCCAACATATTTGATTTGGTTCTATTTGGCTCAAGGGGCCCATTTGGTATATTTACAGATTTGAATTATCCTTATGTATTGATGAAACCATACACAAAATTTTAAATCCCCTATGGTGAGCCTTTATGCTTTTATCCAACCACAAAGAAAATCCGTGAGAACTGGTTCATGAACTGAAGTGACCCCCCTAATTGACTAACCTCTAATATTTTGAAATGTGGATATATCAGGGGTGTGAAAGAGCTTTGTTTGACAGATTTATGGTTAAACAAATAGTTTTAGTCATTGGTATGGGATATGTTAAAGCAGTGTTTTTGATAGGGGTTCCCCATGGGGGTACCAAATCCATAAAAATGGAATAGCCATGTTTATAAAGTGCGGTTCTGTTTGGCTCAAAAGATAAATTGCAGTTTTTTTTCTATCATATGATCCTAATGCCTTTTTTGCATATCAGAATAAAATTTAAGGTAGGATTAGATAATTAATTAGTTCTTTTTTTAAACTTTTAATCAGACCTCATTTATTTGGAGCATTGACAAAAAACATCTTTCTGCTCTGACTTAGACATACAGGCTTCCCTCTGAACAAATTTTAAGGCATGTTTTTTGTCTTCTGCTGATTTCTTGTTAATACCACCAGAGTGTTAAACAGTTTTGATCAAGATCAGGCCCGATGTCAGGCTTGATCAGAGTCCAAACTGTTAATTGGCAAAGGTTATCAGCAGACGACACTAGTAGGCATAGAGTTAACCCTTCTCATTTTTGGGACAAACAAGTTTTTGTTACATATACTGAGTACTTTGGCAAACAGTGTGAAGACCCAGATCAAATGCCGCATGCTAATCAGGATCTGCACTGTTTGCTTAGATAAAACAATCTTCAGGGATATAAATACATGATTTTATAGAAAGTTTGAAATGTGACCCTTAAAATACAGAATGGACGATTCCATTTTTCTTGTGTTGATATATATGGGATTATCCATTAGAATGAAAAAGGTTATCTTGGCATTCTTTTACTATAATGAACTTAGGTGAACTCAATTATACTCCAATATTTCACTCTAATCAAAGCTGCTATTTATGTTGGGGGCGCTAGGATGTGTATTTGGCGGGAGAAGGTATCTCATTACACTTTAGCACTTATAACTGGCTGACTGTAAATATCATAGAAGCCGACCTCAGAAACATCTAATTCCATCATCATTGGCCTATTATATTTTAAAATCTCTATGTCAACCAATAGGAACTCACAGTCATGCTCGTTGCTCAATGGTCATAAATGACATCATCCATGTATTTATTTGGAAAGGCATTACTAAAAAACTATCAATTATCATCGCGACCTTTCAGAGGTGTTGAAGTATCAAACAAGCAGAATCGAATGGCTTATCAACATGACGTCAATGAAACATTGATAAATCAGTGTCAAATCCTATAATGTAACACCACCAAGTATAAAGTAAGTGTTTGTCCAACAACCAAGACTAAAAAGACAATCATAAACATTGTGAATCCTTATAAGTAGATTCAAAGACATTGTGAATCCTCAAATGTAAAATTACTATTTTACATCAGCTGCGTTTTTTTAATAAAAGTAATTAAGTGTGATCAGGAAATACTACAGCCTCACACTGCAGACCAAACCACGACATCGTGAGGAAGAGGCACAGAACACTAACAGTCACATCAGGAAGACTAATTAAGTAAAGCAACCCGCCCTCCCTTTCCCATCAAAATGACTGCGAAAGTAGAAGGACATAAAGTACTGAATAACAAAACAAGGACCAAACACAGAACCCCCACAAATAATGGGAGCAAAAATAAGCAATTAACAACAACCAACAGCAGAGCCTACCGCCTTAGAACAGCAGCTGGAGCCACTGGGAGTCTTCAATGCATTTTACTGGTACCAAATCTACACCCAAGATACTGTTCTTGTTAAACATAAACATTGATTAGCTCTTATGGTGACTTCCTAACAATTGCAATGATTCATCACAGCGATATAATGTAATACAATTAACACGTTATGGCGAAACATAGAAAAGGTTGCACGTCTCACAGATAGTCAGAGCTAAAAAACACATCAAGTGGCCACGCTGCATTTTATTCATTGCCATTATATATTGTAGAATTAACTATCTTTTAAACTAGCTTTTCAAATTAATTTCAATGCCATGAAATTAAACTTGTTGAGTAAACTCTCGTTAAACCCTCTGCCAAATTACATGCATGACCATTGAAAAATAATCTGTTAAATTAACTACCATTAAACTAGTTGTGCCTTTAGACTCATCAAAAACTAATGTAGACCTCTTAAATTAACAATCATTCAATGAACTGCGCCTTTACATTCAAGGTCAAATAGATTTATTGTTGTGTCGCCAGTGTCGTCGTCGTCGGCGTCATCCGCGTCGTCTGCGATGTCAAACTTTTGGTTTCCGATCGATAACTCTTGAAGCGATGCATCATTTTCATTTAAATTTTACAGAAGTGTTACGACTTAAGCCCGTCAGGAAGGAAGAGGGGAAATTTTATTTGAAAATTCCTTTAGGCGATGACGATGCTACCAGGGAAAAATAATGAACACAACTAGTAATAACTTTTAAGTACTTTATGTACTAAAAAACATCGACAACACATCAATAATACAATGACACCACCTGCGCTATTATTTCTGGCTAGTTGACCATCCTATACTAGGGCAAGTTGCCACTCTAAGATAGTTTCAATAAGGATCAATCATAGAGTGTCCTGCTCTAGATGTACGTCAACTAGTCAGAAATAAGAAACGTAAAGAATATAATTCACATACAATCTAAGATCTAAAAAAAAACTGGGCCCATCTAATCTCTAGTATCGCGGTATGAAATAATTTTTCCTTGATTTACGTGTTTCGCGAAAACTTCATCTTCTTGGCTACACAATTGTTGACTCTTAGTCAATAGGCTCTGAGATGATTTGTATTATCGTCACATTGGACTGAGACGTCAGATCTATTTCTATGGGACTTTTCTTTTATAACCTGCATATTTTTGATCGCGATCTTGACTCTTTAGGTCATTTTTGTTCACTTAATCGCGATTCCAGCCAGTTGGCTTATCAACTCATAGGGTACGTAGTTGACCTCTGACTACGTTGGGAATAACGAATCCTGGAACCTGATCCCAAACTGTTTGTGGCCTAAGGGGACGACTTTCAGGTGCTCTCAGGTTTAGATACAATGGTTCACCAAAATTCTACCTCTAACGTAGGAGGGGACACAAATCAGAGATAATTCTTTCTATAATAATGAACAGCATCTCTACAACGTACCTCGTTAGTAACTTTACAATGTCCCCTAACAAAAATGGGCAATTCCGCCCTTTATATAGAAAGAAATGCACAAGATCTTCAAGAAAGATAAAAAAATTCATGCCCGCGTTACTAAATAAAGTAACAGTGAACTATATCTCAGACAAACCGCCCTTATATTGGACTAATAGTAGAAAAGGTACCGTATCACAGTTCGTATAGATGAACAGGTATATACCTAAACCTTTGCGTATTTGTGCGTATACGCAACCATCACTGATTCTGATGTTCCTGTCATTCAACATCGTAACAAGAAGGGTAGTATAATACAAGTCAAGTTCAATTTTGAAGGTCCTTTGCAATTTTGACTGAGCTATGGCCCTATTTTGACTTAGGTTCAGGCTAATGCAAAAGCAATTTTGGCTTTTTTTGGTGGAATAAACTTCACATTTCTCAAAAACTATAATATCTGACGACTTCTCGCGATAGGCCATGATTACCCATTGCCTGTAGATAAGCCTGACAATGATTAAAATTTTACCCCACCCCCTGACACTTAGGTGGGGTAAATGGTCAAATATTTAAATTTTCAATACCTCAGTCAGTTGTCATTATCCTTACTGAAGTTTCACATGCAGACAGAAGTAAAATAAATATAGAACATACCAAAAGAAATTTTAGATCGAAGGCCTGTGTCCCACCCCCTGGAAGGACTTAGTGGGTGGGGTCAAAAGGTCAAATTCAACTTTTCAGAACACGGTCAAGTTGAAGAATCTCGAATGCAGTGGCATGGTAGCAAATATTTTACCCGCTGACCCATAGCTCCACCCCCACTCCCCTGACCATGGGGTTTGGTCAAAAGGTCAAATTTCCACTTTTCCAAAACATGGTCATGTTGCATATCAAATTAAAGGGAATCACGAATGCAGAAACATTGTAGCAAATATTGTGCCCGCAGACACCCCACGTCGACCATGGAGAAGGGGTCAATAGGTCAAAAGTCAACTGTTTCAGATCATGGTCATATTAAGGGAATCACGAAATGCAGCAACATGGTCGCAACATGGTTGATATTGTACATATTAGTTATTTTTTTATTGAACTAAACACTGAAAACTAGTTGATAGGCTTTTAACTTTGATCTGCATGATACGCAAGGTGAACTTAGGGGTTGGCGAAACAGGATTTATGATTTGTCACTTATAAGTTTCTCTAAAATGCTCGTCGCCAGGGATATAAAGTCGACAAAGAATTTCTAGCGATAAGGCGAGCAATCTCCCTAAACGAGACGCTCGTTTTATTTTGTTGAAATAACGACTGGAGAAACTATGCACATTCAACAAATATATATAGACGAGCCGTCGATGCACCATTGCCCCCGAATTTGTATATTTAAAACGGGTTTCCTTCATGCATGTGATAACTCTACTTCTTATTGAATGATAATTTATTTCGATCATCAACTGTGCTTGTTATTCAGTAATTTATATGGGAACTAGACCGTTAAACAGGGAACCACGCTATGTACAGTAAAACTATTTATACAGTTGATGTACAATAAAAACGACCATCTTGCAAAGTGGTCTATTTTTGTCAGATATTTAATGTCTTCTTTCGCTTATACAACCCCTTTCCCCCCCTAGACCCAAGACGCCATTTACATATGTTATATATTTGTATAGCGACATTTAATTGTCCAAAGGGCATCTTGGGTCTAGGGGGGTAAAGCATCTAAAAACAAACTGAAAGACGCCAGTTTCATCTTTTCAATGACAAACGCCACAATTTAAAGTATATTTCGTACGCATGCGCAGAAGGAATACTGCAAAGTTTTGGAAATGAAGGGCACTTATATCCTTAATATTTAAGCACTTTTACTTTTTGAAAAACCTGCAAAGGATTTACTAAAACTATCGTATAATCGGCACCCAGTCTAAAGACGTAAAATGAGGGGTGGGAGTAGAAGGCGCAAAATTTCTCGGCTTTGTAAATGATGGATCGCTTTAACCTATTTTGATGCTTTCTATGCATATTTTACTACCGAAACAGTCCAATTTTAAAAATATTAGGGCAATTTGAAAATTTAGGTTTTGTAATCATGTCAACTAGGGAAAATATACGCCTTATCGCTAGAACTCCTTTGCCTTGTTTGACTTCTGTTTGCCAGGCGACACTTCTCGGAATTCTAGTTCACTAATGTGGCTTAACATTTATGATCGTTACTTTCGGTGCCATTCGAAAGTTCACCATTAATTTAATTTCCATTAATAGGGCATCAAATAGCTATTCAAAATTATTGACAGATTTTAATTATTTTTAAAGTTTGGATGTCTGTCGAAGCATAATTTAGGGTTATTTTAATGACACAAATTAATATCATGCTATTTTCATGGTATGGCATAATCCCGTTAAAATATTTCAACAAAAAATGGTAATATTTAATGGGTTTAGTCACTTTAATGGTGTTGTATTGACAAATCAATGCAATTATGCAGTAGCGTTTCTTACTCCAAAGTAAGAAAGGCAGCAAAGATCAGGAATCGAAACAATCAAGTACCACATCTGATCCAGTATACCACATGGGAAATGACAACAACACAATTAACAAGCCAAATTAAGTGATCAACATTTAACAATGTGTTCTATAATCAGATTCACTGTGTTGTATCCTTGTGCAAGATAATTTATCCGGTGCTTAGAACTGGTTCAAGCCAATAAGTCCCATCCCGACATGACTGAAAATTGATGACTGAGATGTAAAGAATGAGGCTCTCCCAGGGGTTTTGGGGAACAGGGGAAACAGGGCATTTATTTCAGTGGAACAGAGGAACAAAGGCCAAATTTTGAGGGGAACTGGTGAACAAAGACAATATTGGGGAACAGGGAACATAAGAAAACATTTTTTTTTATTTTTAGGGAACAGGGGAACAAGCCAATTTATTTCAGGGGAACAAGGGAACAGGTACCCCCCCCCCCCTGGGAGCGCCTCAAGAATCAAAGCAAACAAACATACATTCTATTTTCAATACAGTGAATACTTTGATTTGATCAAAATTTGAGGCATTATAGAGAATGGAATAAAAACAAACATAGCTGCATAATACCAAACTTATCCAATGTTGAAATGTAAAGAGAATAAACTAGAATTGTGTGAATTGGGTGAAATTCTATCAATTTTGTTCTCAAGATATTGAGCGGAAACAAAATTATATGACGGAATGACGGAATGACGGACAGAATAACGGACAACCCAATTCCAATATAGCCCTCCCCCTTTTTAAAGCGAGGCTATAATAAGAAATTGCTAGTGCTACAATGAATTTGGCCTGCAAAACAGAGGTCCGATATACTAGGTGGCTGTCGCTGCTGTCTGTTCTGAGTCATTTATTTTGTCAGAGCTTGTTGCTGCTCCCATTGTGTGTAAGGTTATGTGTCTGTGTTTGTTGTGTTTGTTTGATTTGATTCTTTACATCCCATCAACAAACGTTCAGTTATGTAGGGACGGGTCTTCCTGGGTTGAACCAATACTATGCTAGGATTAATGCGTCTTGCCCAAGGACACAACGCAGTGACACCGTTGAGGCTCGAACCTACGGCCCTTCCGTCTCGAGTCAAGCACTCTATCACTGAGCCACTGCGTTATGTGGCTGGTCCTGGTGTTATGATATAGTTCTTTGTGCCCTTTCGAGTGATCATCTCGATGAGAGAGAGAGAGAGAGAGAGAGAGAGAGAGAGAGAGAGAGAGATGATGATGATGATGATGATGATGATGATGATGATGATGATAGCTTTAATTTCTTGTTTCTCAATTTCTTCAATATAGGTCTATTCTAATGGCTGGTACTGTGTGATCTGTGGTAGTTGCATTTCCTACTCACGCTCACTTTTTTCTCAACTTTTCAGAGTGAAATGAGACTATTACAATTTAGTGAATATTAACGCACAAGTATGATTTATGGTAATATAATTCCAGAAAATAATAGTATGATTATTACTGCAATATAATGCCAGAAAATGATAAAAATTACTTGTAGAAAACTTTATTTTGCCAATCATTGCAGACCTTAATAAACTTAAAAAGAAGTCAGATGATTCAGTATGCTGCAATACATAAGGGTAGTACTGATTCCAGTTATATAAATGAACTTATGAGACAATTTATCATTTATATAATATAAATTATATAAAATAAATAAACTTCTGAGGCAATTAGTCATATAATTGATATATTATAAATTTTATAGCAGATACTGAGCAGTCTTCAAGTTTTTATGCTGAACAACACTAGTAAGTATTAAGTTGTAAATATAATCACAAAAATGCATTTATTCAATGCATTTTGGCATTTATCATGCATTAACAATCTATAGAAGTTCTTAAGGGCGTCATGAGTGCATGCTATATATTACAACGTCCCGTTTCCATAATGCAAACATTTGTTGTTTTCTTGCGAAAAGTGTAATTTTAAGGCATTTTAAAAGTGGCATATGATAAATAGCGGCTACAATTCCATCCTGTAATAAAAAAAAATGAAAAATTATTCGACAAAGCCTTTTACATTTTTTTCGAACTCGTTTGATATATTCAATGATAGTACGCATTTATGTTCCATCCTCTATATATAGGATCTTTGATGAGCGATCACGCTTTATTGAATTTATTAAACAAGTTAGTGAAAAAAGTAAAACGCAAAAATTGTCGTGCATTTTATCTTGTTTTCACAACAAGTTTAATTAATCCAATAATACATGTACAGGAGCACAGATGTTGGAGTATATTTAATTTATGACATAAAATTAAATCAAAAATCGAATTTTTGGCGTGATAACATTTAGATTTTCTCATTATGTACGCAACGTTGTGATGGACATCATTAAATAGAGGATCTTACAGGAGTGATCATTTCATATGAATTTTACTTACCGAACCTTTGGCGAGTTCAATAAATTTTATATGTCTTAATCACGAGTGAAAGATGTCTGTTTATCGTATGAATTTTTGAAATGCGATATTATCGCCTTCAAAATTTGTTTATTTCAATGAAAAATCGCATTGTTGCCTCGGACGTCTTCATGGCGTTACATATTTCCGCCGAAAGTGTTAAGCAACGTGTGGTCATAACATTATATATGCCATGACGTTATCCACTGAATAACTTATATTACGCTTCAGACTGTGGTACAATTCCCTATCTGAATGTAATATCTTATGCTATCTCTTGGTAGCCTAATGAATATTAGTCTGTCGTCATAATTCAAAAGATATGGGTTCGCATCCGGGACTATTCAATCTTTGATTTTTTTCATTTGTTTCATTTTATTTGCTTATAAAATTATTAATTGTTCGTTTGTTCTTTTTTATTTTGTGAATACATGGATGTTTTATTGCAAATCCGGCATACGTTTTACAAGTGTGAATCAAATAAACACATAGCACAATGTTAATAATACGCCTATTTTTGTCTTAATATATAAAACCCAATTGGGAAACATAGGGAATAATGAGTACATATGCAACTAAATACAACTGAAAAGGTATAAAGCTATGCAAAAGATAACGTAAACTATCATAACAATCTTAATTTAAAAAAGAATTCATACATTTGACAATTATATAATATAAAAATAATTAATTAAATAACAAAACTATCTAAGCATAAAGCGGATAATCAGAATTGTTAAAGTGTTCTCCATAAATAGTCTATAGTATGTTATTTGTTTTTATTTTAAAACATAATAGATCAACATTAACTTATTTATTATACAGTAATTCAATTCATTAAAAGCAAACTTATAGAAACGACACTATTTTTGGAATCCACTCACAGTGACTTAAATATACAAAATAATCACTTAGACAAGTTTTTTTTCCAAAGCATTACCGTACAACTGGTTCACTAAGAGATGTTTAAAACAGAGGGCGAAGTCCAGCGTTTTCATCATCTCCATCGGAACCTCGCTAACGTTAATACATAAAACCAATCTTTGATTCCTATAATATAAAATCAAAATATTCATTTCAATAGTAAGAAACATTTTTACGAAATAAAGTTTTAAAAAAAGATGATTCTTTTGAAGTTATCTCAGTTCAGATTGATTATAAGTACTAGAGTATCTATAGAGCAGAACAATATGTATCTTCAAGAAGAAATCATTAAGAAAAAAAAAAGATGAAAATGATCCCAAAACGGATATAGTTTGAAAGAAAATAATACATCAAAGAACTAATTGTGTAGAGTGTGCAAGTTTTCTGGACAACACAAGCTGGTTTCGACAATTTAAATTTAGTAAGTGAGTATGATCAGGAAATACCACAATCACAAGCTGCAGACAAACCCATGGCATCGTAAGGAAGAGCCACACAACAATTATTAGACACCAGGAAGACAAACAAAGCAAAGCAACCAGCTCGCTCTTTCCAATCGACATGATTGCAAAACTAGAATGGACACAAAATAACGCACAACAAAACATAAAACAATTATAGAATCCCACATCACATCGAATCAACAACATCAGATCCGCCCTTTTAGAACGGATAGCAGCCAAAGCCACTGGGGGCTTAAATGCATTTTACTGGTACCAAATCTTCGCCCTAGATTCTGCAGTTGTTGAAGCACAAACATGTTAAGCTCGCATGAAGGATTCCTAACTATTGCAACTATTGCAACTTATCATCATAGAGAAACAATATAACCAAATAATCGCACTATGATGAAACAGAGAAAAGGGCTCACGACTCATAGATAGTCAGAGCTAAAGAAAACCTTAAGTTGAGCCATGGTCGGCCCAACAACAGCCAAGCATCAGGCACCAACCCACCGGTTAAAGCTTTACGTCAAAGCCGTCTTTGAGACTGAGGTTTGACCCACCGTCGATCAATTAAAGAGGAAACCGTAGCTATAAACCGTGATTGGGTTTACAACCAGGCATGCAATCTGTCACATGACATCTTAGTTATAACCAACTTTCTTATAAAGTTTGATAATCTTTTGAATTGATCACTAAAATTAGGTTTTTCAACAATTCTTTTGAATTCATAAACTAAATCAACATAAAATATAGTTTCTGATATGCCATGTTGCAGAAGAGGTTTTAAACCAATATTGTATTTAACAATTAACTCTGAGTGTTTGTGGTAGAATTAAGAAAATGATATCTATTACATAGTCTACAATGGAATCCATGATTCCAAAGGACAAGAAAATAAAATCTACACTAAAGTAATGAGATGGGATATGTGAGTAGCAAAGGCTACAACGAGTATGCGCATTCGCACAGTGTCATCGATTGTCGCCTATCCGGTGTGGTGATGGAGGTTGGGGTCAAAGTTCTATCTCATCTTAACCACTTGCATGCTTGGTAAATTATATACAATTTTTTCCTGTCTGCAGATTTTTTTCAGCATTATTCAAATATCCTTTCAGGAATATTATCAGTGTCACACAGCTGAAATCTAGATCTGGCCCGACTTTCTGTCGGGATTGCCCTGTGCCCAAACTGTTTGCAAAGACAACATTCGCAAAAGTAAAGAAACTCAGTTTAGAAAATCGCATAATAAACTAA
>OZ026523.1:70233271-70312007 GCA_964019695.1 Loripinus fragilis
AAACAACGATTGCTGCAAGCATCACGAGACATATTCTCAATTCTACCTATCGCCCCCTTAGTTTCAGAAGGTGCTATGTGCACTTTTCATACTTTTGAGAAAACACGTTTAAAGATTTGCAACCTCCTGAAAAAACAGGGTTGCAATATAAATGTTTGGTGTTGATATTGAATATCGTGTATGAGTGTACATTTTCAAATGAAACTAGTTTAAAACAATTTAGCTTAGAAATAAAGAGTTATTCCCCCTTTTTGGAGATGACTCTTTTTACCGTACGGCAAATTCTCAATTCTTTGGGATAAAAAAGTGTCGTATGTCACATAGCACCTTTTGTAACCAATGGAATTTAAGTCATGTGTTGATTGAAAAAGTGCTTTTTGACAAATGACACATTTTGTCAAAACTAACTTAGCATTAGTTAGAATATTCTATCTTTAAGAAAAATGTGCTATCTGTCAAATGGCACCTTTTGTCACCAAATAATGTATTGCTCTAATCATTTTGGTTAAAGCAAAAGGTGTTATTTGTTAGTAATGTGAGATTGTGACATCTGTTAATATGAATGTGACATCTATATATACGAATATATAAGTATTTGACATTTCAGTGTAAGAATATGACATTCTATAAGAATGTGACATTTCTATGTAAAAATGAGACATCTTTATGAAAGATTATGCAGCTATCTCTATATAAGAATGCACTATCTTTATGTACGCATGTGACATCCCTGTGTAAAAATGTGAAATCTCTTTTTAAAATGTTATGCCTCTATGTTAAAATGAAACATATTTATGTAAAAATATGACAACCCTTTGTAAGAACTACTAGACATCTTTATGTAAGAAAGTGACATCACTTTTTACATATGACATCTCTATGTAAGAAGAGCCACACAGCAATCACGAGACACCAGGAAGACAAACTAAGCAATGCAACCAGATCTCTTGCCCATCAAGATGATTGCAATACTAGAATGGACATAAAGTAACGTACAACAAAACATATAACAAATAATCCTCCCACAATGGGACTAACAATAAACAACGAATCAACAACAACAGAACCACCGCCTTAGGACAGAAGCCTAAGCCACCAAGGGGCTTAAATGCATTTTACTGGTACCAAATTTTCGCCCTAGATTCTGCCGTTGTTGAAGTACAAGAAATGTTCAGCTCGCTTGTATCATCTTTATGTAACGATGTTTCATCTTTATGTAAGAATGTAGGGAGCCAGTGGCTCAGTGGTAGAGTGCTTGACTCGAGACTAAAGGGCCGCGGGTTCTCACCGGCGTCACTGCGTTGTGGTCCTTGAGCAAGACACATTAATCCTAGCTTAGTACTGGTTCAACCCAGGAAGACCCGTCCCTATATAACTGAAAGATTGTTGATGGGACGTAAAGAATCAAAACAAATCAAACAAACATATGTAAGAATGTGTCATCTTTATATAAGATTATGTCATCTGTATGTTAGATCATATTGCATCACTATATGGCTATGTGTTATCTCTACATTAAAGAATGTAAAATCTCTATGAAAATTGTGACATGTCTACAGGTATGTAAGAATGTAACATGTCTATGAAAGAATGTGACAAGTATATACAAATGTATCACAACATATATGTAAGAATGTGACATTTGTACATATGAATGTGACATATCTAAGTAAGAATAATTATAATATCTGTATGCAGGAGTGTGATATCGCATTGCAATAATTTGGCATATCTCTGTAAGAATGTGACAATGTCACATCTGTATGCAAGAGTATTAATGTGACAGGCCGTTTAGGAATTTGACATCTATATGTAGGAATAAGACATCCGTATGTAAGGATGTGATATTTCTTTGTAAGACTATGATATTGCTTTAAAATTCTTGATTTCATAATTCGATTTTTTGATGAGTAAAGGTATTAAATGCCGTTCGTTACTAAACTCAAAGGTTATTAAAGCCAGATACGAAAGAATGTGCAGCTATATTTATATTTTTCGGCAGTAATGAAAACAGTTTTAAAATAAAATAAAAAATAAATAAAGCAGGGATATTCAACAAAACAATTGATGTATTCCTTCAAATCCAAGGTAGACACCACTATGCATTCCTATCTATCTTGACAAGGTCTCATGTTAACTGCAGAAGAACGTTTCAGTTCGGTAATGTAAGAATGGTATACCCCTATGAAAGAATGTGACACCTGTATGTAAGAATGTGGCATCTCTATGTAATATGATATGACATCACTTTATAAGAATGTGCCATCTCTCTATTTAAGAATGCGATATCTCTATGTAAGAATACAACATACATGTATGTATGTCAGAATGTGACATATGCATGTAGAAATCTCTTATTTGTCTGTAAGGATGTGACCTCGATATGTAAAATTGTAGCATATGTATGTAATAATGTGACACCTGTATGTAAGAATGTGTCATAAATGTAAGTATGCGATATGTCTTTGTAAGAATATAACATCTCTATGAAAGGATGTGGTATCTGTATGTAAGAATGTTGCATATGTATGTACCAAATCAACATTTTTATACTAGAATACATTATGTGTTAAATGAAAAAAGGTGCTATTTGACAAATAGCACCTTTTTCAAAACATAAAGAAGGTGCTATCTGTCAAATGGTACCTTTTGTCACCCAATACTGTATTGTGTAACCATTTTGGTAAATGCAAAAGGTATTATTTGTCATGCAACACCTTTTAACTCTAAAAACTTTAACAATAGCAGCACTTTTCTTCCAACTATAAGGTGTTATCTGACACATAGCAGCTTCTGCTGCAAATGCGACAGCAAATAACTCTTTTTGTCGCGAACAAAATTATAGATATGCACATAGGACCAAATGAAATTTTGTTACCATAACTTGTGTTCAAGTAATACAGCCATGATAACTTGTAAGATGATAGATACTTTGTTAAGGATTGTAAAAAGTAAAAAGATTCAATTTTGTTGACAATGTTAGGTAGCACCTTCTACCACTAAAGGGGCGCTATGTAAGGCGTATTTATGTAATGAAAAAGTTGAGTATTGTTAGTCACCCGGCATCTACATTAGGTTACCTTGCACCCCAAGGACAATTTTTCATGGGTGCCAAATTGTTCATTGAGACCCTTTAATGCGAAACGAAGTTGTCCTAAAAAAATTGGTATGAGCTATGTGAAAATGCATGGTTTCCATGGCAACCCATGGCGGATTTGAGAATGGGGATATGCCTACAAAATTACTCATATCTCAGCTGCTACTTATCCTAGACTACTTGCATTTTCACATAGCCCATACCATTTTTTTTTGTTTTTTTTAGGACAACTTCGTTTGCATTCAGGGGGTCCCAATGAACAATTCGGCACCTATGCAAAATTGTCCTGGGGGTGCAAGGTAACCAAAATTGGATGCCGGGGTATAGTAGCAGGAAAAAAGTAGTCTGGCAGACATTTGGGATTTTTAGGTGGACCTAGATTTGGATACCATTCAAAATGTGTTGACATATTTGGAAAACTGAGACCTTCTACTGACTGATGACACTTGTTACCCTCGGGCATTTCGAGGAAATCAAGATGACGACCAAGATGGCCGTCGAAAAGGAAAATCACTGATACTATGCGGTAAAGCTACCATTATACTGTCTGTTTGGAGTGTAAACAGTTGCAATGTAGCATATATTGTTGACATGTGGCCATTTTCCTTGTAATTTATTTCCATACTCAAATTTGAGGGCACCCAGGCTCATTTCCTTGAATAGAAAATGAAAGGATTTTGGTAACACTCGTGAGCTCAGCTTTGTTAAATCGATTATTATACATGATGGTAACACAAAAGGTTTTATCAAAAGATCAAATAAATTTCACATTTCTTCCTTACTGTCTTGCCAACCAAGAGTGACAGTGACGTAATAATTTGTTTACAATTGCTAAGTAAAACAGTAAAGTGTACACATTACTTGAGCTAACACGAGTCGATAGATAACTTGTGTATTAATCCTATCCTGTGGATAGGATTAATACACTCGTGATCTATCGATTATAAGTCCCTAAAAACCCTGTAAACAAAGCAAGACGTCACTGTCACTCTTGGCTGGCAGGACAGTAGAATCCTTATTATTACGACGTACATCATGACATGTTTAAGCCGTCTATTTCGCTGAAATTGAAGTTGGCCATGGCCTCATATAAACATGCTTATATTAAAAATGTTTCTTCTGCAGGTACCTCTGAAAATTTCATAGTACGAAACAGTGAAACAGCTTGTTATACCCGCTTTTTTCTTTAGAAAAAAAGGGTATATTAATTTCGTGTCAAAGTCGGTCCGTCGCCCGTCCGTCTGTCTGTCCGTCCGTGCGTACGTCCGTCCGTCACGTTTCTTGTAAATGTATCTCCTCCTAAACCGTTAGAGGTAGCAACTTTAAACTTTGTTGTTGAATTGGTCACATGATGCAGAGGGTACTGGGCAACATTTCGTGATCTATCGATTATAAGTCCCTGAAAACCCTGTAAACAAAGCAAGACGTCACTGTCACTCTTGGCTGGCAGGACAGTAGAATCCTTATTATTACGACGTGATTATTACAAAGGTCAAATGTTGTATTTTCTTGTCAATGTATCTCCTTTTAAACGGTTAGACGTAGCAACTTCAAACTTTGTAGCTGAATAGGTCACATGATGTAGAGGGTACTGGGCAACATTTTGTGTGACCTTGACCCCAAGGTCAAAGGTCAAATATTGAATTTTCTTGTAAATGCATCTCCTCCTTAACCTTTTGACGTAGCAACTTCAAACTTTTTAGCTGAAAAGGTCACATGATGTAGAGGGTACTGGGCAAAATTTTGAGTGACCTTGACCCCAAGGTCAAGGTCAAAGGTCAAATATTGAATTTTCTTGTAAATGCTTCTCCTCCTTAAGCTTATGACGTAGTAACTTCAAACTCTGTAGGTGCATAGGTCACATGATGTAGAGGGCACTTGGCAACATTTAGTGTGACTTTGAACTGAAGGTCAAGGTCAAATAATGTACTTTCTTGTAAATGCATCTTCTCCTAAACTGTTGGACGTAGCAATATCAAATTTTGCAGGTGCAAATGTCATATGATTTGGAGGGCACTGGACAACATTTAGTGTGACCTTGAACCATAGGTCAAGGTCATCTAGTGTATTTTTTGTAAATACTTCTTCTCCTTAACCATTGGACATAGCAACTTCAAACTTTACAGGTGCATATGTAATATTATGTTGAAGGTACTGAGCTACATTTTGAGTGACCTTGACCCCAAGGTAAAGGTTATAGGTAAAAAAGCGGGTATTTGCGATGGTGTACCATCGACTTCTGCTCTAGTATGAACCTAAACTCACTAAATTCATATTATCTTATCGAAACCTAGGGTTTAACATTTTGAGCATAACATGAGATACTTTGGATGTCTTTCAGAAGAAGCAAAAGATTGTTTAAACAGTATTTAATTAGATATATCACTATAACATGTTATATGAAAACATTGTAGAAGTATGATATGACATTACACTATAAGGCTTAATGTGGTCATCTGAACAGACAGGCGGCCAGACAGACATACAGACAGACAGTCAGACAGACATACGGACGGACGGACGGACGGACGGACGGACGGACGGACGGACGGACAGACAGACAGACAGACAGACAGACAGACAGACAGATAGATAGATAGATAGATAGATAGATAGATAGATAGATAGATAGATAGATAGATAGATAGATAGATGATGGTAAAAGGCATTATACAGTTAAACCTGTGTAAAACGGCCGCTCAAAAATAAACAAAACATAGATCTGGTGTTTTAGTTTTATAAATAGTTTTGGATGCTCAAATGAACCATCTCAAGAGATGGTTCTTTTGAGTGTCTCCAACATGTGTTTTAGATGCGAGATGGAAAAAACACATTCCATTTTAAAGATTTGATCATTCTTTGCCAAAATCCTTTTACATCATTTTACACCAATTTATACCAATATACTGCTATGATTTTACCGGCATAGATACAGGTGTTTATGGAACTGCACACCTGTTTACCATTTGTAATTGTGTTTGTGTAAATAATGTGTATATTTGGAACCCATGAACTATGACGTGAGAAAATCTGGCTGTACGATTTGACACCAGTGCGACTGAAAATGATTTCATGTGCAACTTAATATTGTCGTCTTTATAGTTTAACTTATAGTTTAACTATAAGGCTAATCTCTATGACAGTTTTTCTCATGGCAAGGCTCATGTATATGTTTTTTAGAAATAGTTATAAAATTGTAAATATCTAAAGAACTTAAAATTCTTACTGTCTCTCACAATTCTTTTAGATTGGCAGTTGTATATGTACTTATGTATTTTAAATGTATGATATGTTTTACTGTATACACTTGTGAGACAAAAATAAAAAAATAGATCTTAATGTAATAACAACTGGTAGCTTAATGAAGGTAAAAAGTATATTGCACAATTATTATTTCATATATGATTAAACCTCAATAGTTAAAAGTTTAAGTAATTATATATTTGTACACACTAATTGGGAAACATGCCATTCTTTAATAATGTATAAAAGTCTTTTGTCTTTCTGTCATTATTGATTTGGGTGTGTACAGGTCAATTGAAGGAGCATTAAATAGAGTGTATGTGTATGCAAGACTGTTAAACAGGTTGTTTGGCGAACTAATTGCGGAAACTGCTCCGTGAAAAAGTCAGCAATCCTCGTAAAATCATGATACAACGCATTTATCTGTCTCGAGGCGCGTTCATGGAGCATACTGGCATATGATTCAGGAAGAAATAAGATTGATTGGCGAATTTTGATTAAAAGAATCAATCATGAGCGAGTGTGGGATAGGCAAATCCGCTCCGAGGATCGCCGTTTGGCATCACGAGGCTTGCCGAATGATGACAAATGGTGATCCCGAGGGACATATTTTTCTATCACGACATAGCGATATTTTATTTAAAAAACATAACCTTCATTTATTCTGCTAATTAAGCTTTGCGGATAATCAGAAAAAATGATTATATTACATGTTTGCCTTCATTTATTCTGCTGATTAAGCTTTTCGGATAATCAGAAAAATTGATTATATTACATGTTTGACGGAGAAATTCCATGATTTATCAAACAAATAAAAGCGGTAATTTTGTTTTTGTCTAGAAGGATAAACTTCCTTTAGGGAGTAAATCTCTTTAGCCGGAACTCCTTTTTTCCTGACCACAAGTGACCCAAGGCATCGATGAGATGAAACGCATGCCATATTCATTTTCGTTTTATAATTTACCAGGGTAACGACCTACGTCATAGCATGGATGTTGCAAACACGTAGTATGGCGCCATCCTTGATTTGCAAGGCAAGTTTTTCCCTTCGAAAAATTATACAAATGAGAGTCTGCCAAAACTAAGCAGTGCAGGCGATGCCTAACATCACACTTAAACAGAATATATAATGGTCACGCCCAGAAATGCCGTTGCCTTTGTGATCATTCACCCACAAACATCGAAGCGGGAGACTGCTAAATTACCCTCGTGTCTCCCGCTTCGATTCTTGTGGGTGAATGAGTACAAATGCAACGGCATATCTGTGGCGTTTTATATCACTCCCAGACGCGATGTCATGTGATAAAACATTCAGTTTCCGGTAACATTAACATGAGCGTAAATGGGAAACAGAGTATTCACTTCAGACGCGTTCTACTTGAGAAACAAAAGCGGAATCATATTGATATTTAATTACATATTGCTATTTTCTATTTTCTTTTCAGCCATGAAAGTTTAGTGAAATTGCACCCATGACTTATTACCAAAAAAATCTGTAAATACACAGAGTGCCGAATATTTTTGACCGCCATCTGTAAGTCCAAAAAAGATTTACGGGACATTCTTACTCTCTTTTCCAGAAGGCGTCATCTTTATAGAATCTGAAGGAATCGTTCATATTTTATTTTTATTTTTTTTGTGTGTGTTAGAATCAAAATTATTTCGTGCTGAAAGTGTTTTGTTGCTTAATATATCACTGTGTGTCGAATAAATCCACTTTTAACGACTGACCTCCAGCCAGTGATAATTGTTTATTAAGCAACAAATCACTGCCAGCGCGAACTTATTATGCTCATATTCCACACAGACCACGAATCCCCCGAATCATCAAGAATCGGTAAATGTTAGGATTCGTGTAGAATTGTAAATTCTTCAAACCATTCGTGATGTTCTACGATTCAGTTACGAAACAGGTAAGAAACAGGTATAAAACAGTTCCGAATATTCGCTGAATTCGGCCTGAGTCGCCACGATACTGTGCCGAATTCACAACGATGTGCAATAACCTACTTTGATATACTGCAATAAGTTAAAGAATCGATCACGAATTAAGAATGCGCCGATTGCAGAACGAATTAACAGAAATCCGTGACGATTCGCGAGCTTTTCTCTCACGATAGTTAAAAAAAGGGCCCATACATGCTTCGAGGGCATCAGTTTCAAAATGAATGTTCCTCGTATAACAGCTGTAGAATTGATCCTGCAACTTGAGTGTCGAAAACAGCTACTCATATAGCTAGAAGAAAACAACAACGTTAAAATCGAGAGGCCCTGGCCCTGACCCTTTGACTTGGACACATATGGTAAATCGCCATTGGCAAAATCACCAGCCAGGAGCTACTGACTGATCCTGATTGTGCTCCTGACTCTGCCAAAACTGTTTCCACTTCTAGGACTGGCTCATACGCGCGTGGCGGGGTAGTTACTCTAAGGGAAACCCCTCTACTATCTCTCCCTTGGATTTTTTTTTTTTTTTTTTTTTTTTTGCTTGGCTTAATCTCCCGATTCCCCACGAATGAGTTATGAGTAGCTAGCTACGAGCGCATAAGAATGCCTCCGAATCGATTACGATTTAGTTATGATGTCCAAGAATGCATTCAGAATTTGTTACGAATCAGGCACGATTTTTCGAATCGGGGAATTCGTAGCTATACGGAGCTTTACTCTTCAAGAGCCTTCCTGACGGGTCTGGATCAAGTGTGCCCCTTGAACTGTCTGGAAGACTCTCGACGTCGTTTCGACCAAAAATGTAGATTCTTTCGCATTTAGAATCAACACGATTTCTGCTGGACAAAGCTGATGCTTTTACATTGGATATTTCGCATCAGTTTTGGCATTTAATTTATTTGCCAAATTTATTTATAATAAAATTAATATTTATCAATGTATTACTTGTCAATCAATAACTTGTCAAAATGCCACATTGTTGGAAATCACATGTCGCGGCTCATTAATTTTATTTTAATCGTCTCTTGGAGCGAGCTGGTGAGCTTACAAAGGTTCTGTACTTGAAAATGTAGAATGTCCTCCTGCCTGTTAGAACACAAGTTGACGTCGGACAACAGACGAACAAACGAACTACGGACGGCGGGCATCATATAATCACGAAAACTCACATTTAGCTTATGGCTCAAGTGAGTATAAACCCAGTGAAAAATGCAAAACGAAGGCTGAAAAAGTTTTCAAAGAGACTTTAAAGTCAAAAATCAACTGACAGTAATGTGCACGACCCATGATGAGCATTTTCACTTACCATGGACAGACCAACTCACATATAGTGATTATGGTGCAGACCCAAGGGCCGTGCAAGATTATAGTAAACCGAAGGGTCGTGCAATACTCACATTGTGATTATAGTGTAGACCCAGGGTCATGCAATTTAGTGCATACCCAAGGGTTGTGCAATTTTAATCTTACGAGCACAGGTAAAGGGGATAAAGGTATTGCTATTGTTTATATAAAATATGTGGTGGCCGAATGGTCAGGGAGGTTTTCTTGTAATCCACCAGCCTGACACACAGTGATTTGAATCCAGGCGTGACTATTTTTTTTTCAATGTCTATACAAAATTTTATCAAAATATATGCAGCGGTGCAAGAGTTATGAGCATTTTCACTAAAAGACCTCGACCGGCCAAACTGATGCTCGGCAATGCCTCGTCACCATTTTGCATACCAATGGCTAGACAATGTTAAAATAGATAAGTATGCAAAATTTGATCCAAATATACCGTGCAGATCAAGAGTTTATAATATTTTTCACTAACTGACCACAACCGGCTGAAATTATGCTAAGCAAACCCTTTTTCATCAAAAATGGCCAGTGGTTAGATAATGTTGACATGCATTTGTATGCAAAAAAAATCAAAATGCATCATGTGGTGCAAATTGAGCCAGTACATGAGATTTCCAACAATATGGTATGTGCGGCCAGCAAAGCCTCAGATCAGCCTGAGCATACGCGCAGTCTGGTCAGAGCTTTTGCTAGTCCCTCGAGTATTCTATGATTGCTAAGCTACTGACTGACCACCATTCGGAGTTTCTAAGCTTAAAAGGAGCCTGCAGAGGCTCGTCCGAGTCGACACATGTCAAAACGCCACATTGTTGGAAATCTCATGCACTGGCTCAAATTTATTATTATTTAGCATCAGTAGTAGTAGTAGCAGAAGTAGTAGGTGCTGATTTTGCAGCAGATGTTTAACACATGAAATGGATAAAAGCGAACTTACTTTTCATTCCTTGCATCCGAAATAATCCATTGCTGCTGATGATCTGACTTTAAAGCCACAATACATGTTAACCATGGGTAGCGACGAATTGATTGCTATATATATGGCCTCGACGCAATTTGTTACATGCGAACAACAAACACAAAGACCAGCGTCTGGCAAGTAGAATACCTAAACTTACGATATGCGAGAAATTACTTTGTCACTTTCGCAGGGCAGGATGGTTTGAGTCTTGCCTGGTCGCAAACTTCGAAGACAGGGGGTTGGGGCTTTAGCAACGAGACCCATATGACGCCATGCATGCGCGGATCCAGAAAGTTTGTTGTTGTTTTTTGTCAGAGGGTCCAACTTTCACGTTTTTTTTGTGTTTTTTTTAGTTGATGAGTGGATCGAAATACCACTTATATTCGGGCAGCATTGGCCCTCCAGCGAAACGCCATTTAAATGGCGTTTCTCTGGCGTGCCAATGATGGCCCATCATTGAATGCTGGCTTAGCAGCTCTGTGATTTTTAAGGGGATCCGGTTCAGTATTGCTGAGAAACCCTATATTTTTCAGATTTTCCAGGGGGGGGGGGTCCAGACCCCTGTCACCCCCCCCCCCCCCCCGTCTCTGGATCCGCACATGTAAACTTACGACATGCGAGAAATCACTTTGTCGCTGTAGCTGAGCAGACTGGTTTGGGCCTTGCCTGGGCTCAAACCCCCGAAGACAGGGGGTTTGGGTAGGGTTGGGGCTTTAGCGACGAGACCCATATGACGTCATGCTAGTTGTAGAGTAGGGAGAATTTCATTTAAAATACATGTATTGACAGATATTTGAGTGATGCCCTTCAATAATCAGGATTCAATGTGAATTATATTGTGTACCAAGAACAGAAAATTGTATGTTAATCCACAATAGGCCCAGACTATAAGAATCTATCATGAGTGTGAGGGTAGGATAGAAAAATCCGTCCCGAGGATCGCCGTTTGGCATCACAAGGCTTGTCGAGTGATGACAAACGGTGGTCCCGAGGGACGCATTTTCTATCCTACCCTCACACGAGTAATTGATTCTTTTTCTTGCCCACCGCTGTTTTTATTTATCTATTTATTAAGTTATTTTAAAATAAGCGTCCAGAAGTCCCTGAACACGCTAAGATGCATTTCACATGATGTCGTTACTTGACGTCCTGGGTAAGATAACATGGGTAAGATTATAACAATCCACCATGAGTGTCCATGTAGGATAGATGTTAACCAGGGACAAGGTCCCTGGTTAAATTCTCGGGTGAGATATCTCTATCCAACACGGACACTCATGGTGGATTGTTATATTCTCACCCACTTATCGCTCAAGACAAGCTGTTCCATAGGCGAAACGACGTGCGGAATTTCCTTATCCCATCCACGTGACCTGCTTATCTCATCCACATGACCTGCTTATCCCATCCACGTGACTTCAAATCATAACAATTAAGGCTGTTTTCAGAGTAATTTACGCCTAAGTATTATGCAGAATTATCACAACGGCAATATTTAGTGCGTCCGCTATTTTCGCATTGTTGAATGACGTCAAAATCATTTCTGACGTCACTAAAATGCAACAGCAATGTGACGCACGTTATTGACACAGTTTGGCGCCACGACGTCTTTGTCAATAGATACTAATACAAACGTTAGTTTCAAATCCCAATAAAAATAAAACCGACGCTTGAAATGCTATTTCGCTTTTTTTAGGTGCTAAACTATGTTAACACCTATTTCTGCATCTAGAAAATTCGTTGGTGAACTTATTTTTTAGATTCGAACAAACGCAAAAAATCTAAAAAAAATTATGCGGAACCCACATAATTCATATAAAACCTTAAAAAGTCACAAAGTGGGCGAGAAAAAGTATCCTTCATATGTATTGTTGTGGGACAAGGAAATCCCACCCTCGGACCTGAATAATTTCGTCAGAAACTCGGCAGAGCCTCGTTTCTGACGAATTATTCTGGTCCTCGGATGGGATTTCCTTGTCCCACAACAATACATATGAAGGATACTCTTAGTCTTATTGTAAAGCTAGCGTCGAACATTTTTGGATTTGTTGGTCGCACGACTGCTGGCTTCTGCAGAGCTGCTGCAAGGCACGCAAGGTCTGCAGTGTTGCTGCGATGCATGCAATGTGTTCAGAGTTCGCACTAATGCATTTGTCTTGGCAGGGCTCGAAAATAGCACTCGTCCGCTCGTATTTACGAGAACCTCAGGCTGAAGGGCAAGTGAAAAGTTTGACATTTTTTTGTGAAAATTATTTTTTTCCTATATATGTCAATAATTTTTGTGATGCAGGGCAAGTGCCTATTTTCAGATATTTCGAGGCCTGCTTGGAAACTTTCTCGCACCCACCGTGCATGCGCAATTACCTCGCGTTTTAATGCATATTATTAACAATGTTTTCAGAGGGTAAACACATTTAGCCTATCGGCTATTCTACATGTACAAGGTGGCCCGCACGGTTGATGTGACATATGTTTAGCAGGTGCAGGGCGTCATGCGCGGATCCAGAGGGGGGACAAGGGGGTCCGGACACCCCCTGAAAAATCACAAAGATATGGGGTTTCTTAGCAATACTGTTCCAGATCCGCTGAAAAATCTCAAAACCACCAAGCCAACATTCAATGTTGGGCCATCATGATGGCGTTTCGCTGGTAAGCCGATAATGACCCGCTTATAGTGGAAGTTAGATCCTCTCTCATAAAAAACGTTGTCAAAGTTGGACCCCCTCAGACGAAACTCTGGGTCCACGCATGGGCGTAAGAGTTGTTGCACTTTTCATTTTTTCAATGAAACCGAGGCTGTCTTTTTCAAGTTTTTTAGGGTCTCTCTCTTTTTATATAGAACCGGTTTATCTCGAACATTCTGTCATTAAAAATCATATTGACTTATCCGAAAATTTATAAAATACGATTTTAATAAAACATAGGTCACTATTATATGAGCCATGGCGTGTAATTTCCAACAATGTGGTATGTGCGACCAGCAAAGCCTCAGATCAGCCTGTGCATATGCGCAGTCTGATCATAGCCTTTGCTAGTTGCTTGAATATTCTGTAAGTGTTAAGCTACTGACTGAACATCATTTGGAGTTTCTAAGCTTAAAAGGGGGCTGCATAGGCTCGTCTGTGTCTACACTTGTCAAAATGCCACATTATTGGAAATCACGTGTCGCGGCTCAATGTACATACCTTTAGTTTGAAGTTGTCCAAAAAACTTGATAATGCCATCTAATATCCCTCAAATTTCTGACCGCTAACAGTCATCAGTTTCCTTATAAACTGAGCTAACGTTCTAACGCAACTTTGTTTTATTTTGATAATATCTTTGTCCGAACGAATACCCTAGGCCGATTGATTCGCCTAAACCAAAGTTCATTCAGTTACTGTCTGGTTCACAAAACGTAACAGTTTTTAGAGTTTATTATTCAAAACAGCAGCTGAAAAGTAACTGTAAATTACAGGTTGTTTGGTAAGTGTACCTTTGAAAATAATATCACGATAACGCAGTCGGGAATGCGACGGATTAGCAAAGGTCTCTAGGGCCCAGACCTGTAATCGTTTTTCCATGGACCTCACTTATAGCTTTTAAGTAGGCTGTGGTCCTCACAACTCTTCAATCGCAATGAGGCTGCCATAGAGTTACAGATTGGACCTAGTTCAATCAATAAACAAGAATGAGACCATGTTCTACCACTTTTTGGCCCCTGAAGGTGGACACCCTACATGAGAGGAAAATTCTACTGAAAAAATACCAGAACCATGCTCCTCTTCCCGATAAAGATTCTTCGAGACTAGTTGAGCAATTTAACTGCCCCACAGCAATCGGTCGTATAAATTCTGGCACTTTACGCGTAGCGTTAGAACTTTGATCAACTTTGGTTCAGTATAGTTTCTGCCGCATATATATTAACTTTATCTGATAGAATACTAACTCCAGTTAATCATGGACATTCTCAATACGCTTCCTGACTCAAGTAATGGTTAAAATGCGTTGTCCTTATCGTTTTGCATGCTAACTCTTTGAACGCTGGGTTATTGTCATCTGCTGATTTCTTTCGAAAGTAGCTTTTTTTAAATAAAATTCTTTCAGAAACACCATCAGAGTGGCAAACAGTTTGGATCGCGACCATAGGCGACCAGGGGTGGATCCAGGATTTCTGGAAAGGGGGTATAAATACATATAAAGGTGTGAGGATTCGCTTTGCTGATTTTATCTCACTTTTCTTAAATATCCCATGAAAATGAAATAATTTGGTCTCGACGAGACCAAATTATTTCCTTTTCATAGGTTATTTAAAAATGGGGGACGGGGAGGGGGTTCGAGCGAATCCCCCCCCCCAACCCTCTGGAGCCGCCACTGTCGACTATCAACTAACGGCACTGACAGACAAAGAGTAATACACTCTCGTTGTTAATGCATACCTTGTTTAATCAGGCATTATTATAAATGGGTCGCACCATGGGAAAGTCCGCATATGGTAATTTGACCAGCAAATGTGCAGATCAGCCCGCGCTTTCGCGCCATCTGACCATTGTCATTGCTATTCGCTGTCCGGATTGTAACATACAACCAAACTTTCGAGATTCTAAATAGTTTCTATAGCTGTGGAGATTGGTATGAGTAGAAGGTTTTATCATGACTTTGCTCAAAAATTAATGTAAATGCTTGTAAATAGAGAAAATTGAGTGAGCCGCGACATGAGATGTCCAACAATGTGGTATGTGCAACCAGCAAAGCCTCAGATCAGCCTGCGCATACGCGCAGTCTGATCAGAGCCGTTGCTAGTCGCTTGAATAATCTGTAATTGTTAAGCTACTGACCGAACATCATTTCGAGTAGGAGGCTACACAGGCTCGTCTGATTCTAATCATGTCAAAATGCCACATTGTTAGAAACCACATGTCATGGCTCATTCATTAGCTTAGTCTGATCGCTGTCCACCATCCTAATGACACTGATAATAATCCACCATTGAACTGCAGACGACACTACGTTTTCTACGGAAGCCTATATGTGACATTGTGTTTTGTACTATGGCGTTTTTATTTCGGTGTTTTGATTTTTTACTTTCATATTTTGAGTTTCTTGTTTTGTAATTTGTGTACGATGTTGTTCATTTTAAACGGCGCAATTCACGAGGTGGAGACAAGATATAGACCAAAAGACGGGCGAAAACGAAGTTGTAAGTATTTTAATGCATTCATTGTACATGGAATGTTAGTGTGTGTGTGTGGGGGGGGGGGGGGTTACATTTGAAATCCATGCAGCTGGTAACTATCACAAAGTCAAAAATATACAGGTCATGCTACAAAGTGTGTTCTCTCTGTGTGAAAGAATTCAAATAGTTTAAGGACGATTTAATACGAGACAATTTGGTCCCTTTTAATACTTTGACCAATTTAAATTCTACTGGAAGTTTATTCAAATATTTTATTTTGTAGGTCCGATGCAGTGCAATCAAAAATTAGACAACATAAAAGGCAAACTTATCTATCTATCTATCTATCTATCTATCTATCTATCTATCTATCTATCTATCTATCTATCTATCTATCTATGTACATGTATAGTTACTGTATGTTTCTATCTATCCATCCATAAAATCTATCAATTTATGAGTATAGCTGTCTTTCTGTCTGTCTGCGGGTCGTGAAATAACTGAATTGTACTCGATCAATGTTTGTGAGCGCAGTGTGTTCTACTGGAGATCTTTGCTTTTACCATAAAATGCAACAATTGTACCTATGATAACCTTAAAATTTGGTAGTGTCACTGATATCAAATCAGTTTTTCTTTTTTAAAAAACAACTTTAATAGTTGTTTTAATACATGTATATAATGTGAAACCAGTCAGAAAAGCATAACGCAGAAAAAAATATATATTTGTGCATCCGAAGATGTTTTACTATTAATAATTAATAATATTCATAATTTATCGTTTTTATTTTCAGGTTTAATCATGTCTCTGCAAGATAAATGTGGTCATCTTTCTAAACAGTGTGGAGTTGTTAATTTTGTTTCATCATATCTCCTTCAAATCCAATCTAGAGTACAATTAATTCTGGTATATTTTGACAAATGATTAAGTTTGTGCTCATTGATTTACATTATGTAGACGAGAATTAATATGTATCATAAACAAACAAAAAACAAAATCACGACAGCTAATTCAGCATTCAGAACCCATCTCATATTTAGATGTTGTGAACTATTCTAGATAGCACCAGATGATCTACGTTGTGACCTAGATACAAAGAATTGTGCTTCTGCAACCCTTTTTAAACACACAGCTGCAGACTCAGTTGTTGGATTTGACACCTTCATGTACGGAAACTGTGTTTCCAATCAGTGAATGGAAACGCTGAGGCGCCAGAGATTACATTGTTTGATACGCTTTTTAAAGACTTGAGAGATACAGAATAATTTCAAGACACTAACCCCATTTTATGTTGAATGTGCCCGACTCTGTTTTATTGATCTCATTAAGTAGATCTAGATAGCAGCGCCCAAAACAGATGAGTATGGCCAAGAAATGCTACAAGCATAGACAACAGACTAACCCATGACACCAGAGGGGAAGATACAAAGAACACTGACAGCCACACGACAACATAATTAAAGTAAAGCAACCAGCTCTCTATATCTCAGCAAGATGAGAACAATAAGAAGTAAACTATAAAACAAAAACCTAACACAATGGGAGCAACTACAAACAATAAATCATCAACAACAGAATCACCACCTCAGAACAGACAGCAACCGAGGCTACTGGGGGTGGATACATCTATGTGTCTTGATCCACATCTGAACTAAGGGTGAGGTTGGCGCTGTGAAACTGGTTTAAGCACTCGAGTAAAATATTTTACTGACGTTTCCAAGGCGGTACTTTTGTGGATCATTTGTGTTATTTATGTCTTGTGTTTGTCATGTTTTCGCGTCTGTTTATTGCTGTCGCGTGGTCACCTGCTGGGAAAGGGCTGACCTCATGGCTCTTGTTTGTGATGTTTAATTGTGTTTCTGTCACTTTCCTATGTGGTATCCTGAGTCAGGTGTGGTACTTGATTGTATCGTTTCCGAATCTTTGCTCTCATTCTTACTTAGATATATTTTACTGGCCAATTATGTACCCTAGTTGCTGCCGTTGTTAAAACACAAAGAGTGTTTAGCTCATATGGTGGCTTCTTATCGTGTGTAACACTGGAATCCCAATTCAATAAGAGCGCAGAGAAAATGTTGATATACAAGAAGGCTAGCCTGATATACTACACTCAATGGTCACATAGAGTTTCAAACACTGGTAGATTAAGTTGATGTAACAACATGTTAAGGAATGTATAATAGGAAGACGTGTTTAAAGCGGCATAGTCTGTAACCTTTGATATTTTAATTTCAGAACTAATGTTTCTATTTTTCAAGAACACAGAAAAAACTAAAATTCAGGTATACATTTTACCAATTTCGTAAATCTTAACAAATTATCAGTATCAAAACAACAGCATTTATGTTAAAATTAACTGTCTATAATTATTGGAGGGACGCAAATAATTACCAACACACCTGTTTTTATAAGATAATTCACTTTTCCGTGCAGTTTTCAGCTATAGTGAACAGATTTATTGCGAAAACATAACTTAATTCTACTTTTACAAATGATTTAAAAAGAAAATAAAAAATTTCGAAAAATGTTCATAGTTGCAGACTTAGTCTCTTTAAATGAATTTCTGGCAATACTGAGCCTTATAAAACCCAAGAACTGATTTTGAAACGTCAGTGAATTTGTTCATTGGACTTAAAGACCTACTCAAAAACTCTAAACACTCACGTTTTGCTTTATATACATTTACCAGTGAACACAAGTTCTATTAACTAATTTCACCTGCAGTAGATTTCCTTAATATGATGACAGTGGTGGTAGGAAATTAAGAGATTTGCTTTAACAGTTCCAAATTAAAGTCTTATCTATAAATGAGAGGGTTCGGGCCTAATGATGTGTCTGCTGTCAGGCCCGCAAGGGTTTAACTGTTTGGTTTCTTTTGCTACGGTATTCAGTTATATGTTCTGTTGAGTGCTTATCTTTGTTTTATCTCCTTTTTGTATCTTGATTTATATGTACTTGGAGACGAGTCATGGATAAGTTAGGGATCTTTCATGCGAACCAAACATATATGTGTCTTGATCCACATCAGAATGAAGGGTGAGGTTGGTACCGTGGAACTAGTTTAAACATTCCAGTAATTTTCTTACTGACCATTCCAAAGTGGTATTTCTTTTGTGGATCTTTTTATGTGTTTTTCTTTGCTATATTGTCATGTCTGTGTCATTCAGCCTTGTGGTCACATGCTAGGATAGGGCTGACTTCTTGGCTCTCCTCTATTTAATGTTTTTGTGTATTTGTCACTTTCCCATATGGTATCCAGGCTCAGGTGTGGTAACTGATTGTATCCAATCCAGAACTTTGCCTCCTTTCCTACCTTGCATTGCATACACATGTCAGACGCATGAAGCATTGAAGCTTTTACATCATCCATAGAAGAGCAATGAAATGTAATTCTAATTAATTTTATTTTTAAAAATAACTTACTTAACATATGAAATTAGCAATTGTTGTCGCACAAATTAACCGTTACACGTACTCTATGTGTTGGCTCACCAGGATTCAACTTTTGGCCTTCATTCCCTCCAGTGTTCCAGTGGCGATGTAAAATGTCAGAGTAAGCGTTGTTTCTGTTAACTCTTCATCCTTGAACCACCATGGTTTTACCTTTGACTCCTTTGTTGTCTGTGTTGAATCATTGATGAGTTGGAAACCTCCACATGGTCCATTCAAATGCATGTTTTAGAACCCCACCGAAAGTGAGGATTGGGACTAAACCCTCGTAAAGTTATTTTAAATCAACTAGTAACGCATTGCTGACCGTTCCAAGTTGATGCTTTGTTGTGGTTACTTGCTGTTCGTGTTATCATTTAATCGTCCTATTTAAGCTGTAATTTTATTCAGCTACATTCGAATTCAGAGTCACCACCTGTTTGGAAAATAGCTGCTAACTTGGTTCATCATATGTCATCTGTTTACTCCAATCAATCTCCTTTTGACTCTCTTACCTTTTGGTTTTATGGGTAGGGTTTAGAAACTTATTTTACCCGTTCCTGACATTGCTTTGCTTAATTTCCAAGTAAATAAATATTTAGGTAATTTAGATGTATGAAATCTTTATTCTGAATTAAGTTAATACAGATTTCTTCAAGGTTCAATCTACATTACTTGAAATTTTGATGAGATGAACGTGTGATTTCAGTTTAAATTAAGAAAAACATAGATGGATTGGCAGAAATGTTTTTGCATTCTGACTTTGACGTGATGTACTTTGGCTACACAGCCACAACAAAGTAATTAGCATACATGAAATGGGGGGTGTTTTGACAAAGAACAAGAATTCCATGGAAGTTGGTGCTGCGTCCGCTGGGGGAAGAGAGACAAAGTCATTGGGCCTTTCTTAATAAAGCATATGATATAGGTCAGGGGTCAAGGTGTTGACCAATTAGAACTTGGTTTCAGTTCAGGTCAATGTCTCTGAACCAACACAGGATTATAAGGAGATGCCTTATGCACGCTTTGGTGGTTGTAGACACAATATTTAACGAGATACTGAAGGTTAACATAAAAATGACAATGTCAATGGAGCTTGAAATTTAAGTCAAAGTCATCAGATTAAGGTGCGTGCTGACACAAGATGTTGAGGGGATGCCTTATGCCTTATGTTTGATAGTGTTAATCATTATGGTTGATGAGAGCACAAGGGTTGACATACAAATGTAAAAATACTAGCCATTGGACCTTGTAAAATATAAATCAAGTTCACTGGTTTAATGTGCTAGCCAGTTCAGCATGTCGAGCAGATACTTTACGGCAGTTTGATGGTGGTATGCATTAAAATAAAAATCACATTTGATGCTCTTTTATTAAAATAAACTCTTACTTTTTGCCTTAGGACTTGTTCTTTACAAGTTAGAGACAAACGAAAAGTGCCTGGATTCCTCAGCCGTTAGTGCCAGGTTCTGTTGGTCGTTCAGTGTACCTGCATTTATTTTGTTATTCTTGAAAAATAAAAATATATTATGTAAATTGGGACCAGTAGTTTTCACGCCAAATATGAGTAGTTGCATTGTATAATCTTTGACATATGGGCCTCATCATGAGAAAACCTGGTTTTGCGGACTTCTAACAGGTCAAACACAAACTTGGCTGTGTAGCTATAGACAAATATATATTATAAAATGAACTGATCAAAGAGATGTCCAATACAAACTGAATTGGTGAATTACACATACAGAAAACAAATGGGCAGATCAGCTGTGCATCAACTGGGAAACTGATAAAGCATTGAAACAGTGACAATAAGCCGTATCGCTAGACATCTCATTTTCGAATTTCGAATTTTCCAACATTCTATGTTGTGCTCGAATTGACCTTCTAAGCTTCAAAAACTTGCTATAATTAAATAACAGATCAACTCTAGCAGTGAATTGCGGAGTAATAATTCACTGTTTGGAGGTCAGTTGTAATGAAGATCAAATCATGAGCGCACAGCACGAGTGATTTATCCTTGTACAACTGACCGACAAACAGTGAATTATTAACAATTCACGCAATAGAGCTGATCTATTTGGATTGTAACATACAATAAACGACGAAAATACATTTGCACTCTTCAGCTTCTTACAACTTTTCGCCATTGCACTGAGGAAATCCCACCAATAGTTGGATTGTGTCGTATATATTTACATGTATAAGTTACATCTTTCCAGTGTAAAAACGACGTTACACCGTCTAACGCCATGACTGACGTCATTTTTGCAGTAACAAATGACGTCAGCTAGCGTGCGTCTTCCTCGCGCTTTCAAAGCTGTGAATTATTGTTTGATATATCACGGTTTTTTAGCATTGGCTCTATAGGCGAGGTGTGTTAGAATCTTGAAATAAGATATTAAACTTTAAAAATTGGTATGAACAACATGTTAGGACACATCTAATCAGTGCCTTTTTGTTCTCACATTTCAAAATGCAGGTTTTCTTATGACGTGGCTCATATATGAATTTGCATACATATGTATGTTTTGTGTATGATGTTGTACATCATTTTAAACAACACAATTCATAGGGGTAGAACCAAAATGGAAATAAAAAAGGTAAAAAAGACAAAAGTACAAATATTTTAATGCATCCTGTGTAACGTTATTTTACATTTGAAATCGATGCAGCTGGTAAATATCTCAGTCCAAAATGTCTACTGTAGGTTTTCCATTCAACCATGCTATCTGTGAAAGTATTCAAATAGATCTAAGACAATTCTGTACACGACAGTTTGACTCATTTTAATAGTCACAATTTATTTATTCTGTAGGTCGAATAAAGTGCAATCGAACATTAGATGGCATTTAATGCAAAACGTATCTATCTATCAATCTATTTCCGTCGCCCTCCCATATCCGATACGCTATCAATTGTCTGTGTGTCTGTCTGTATGTTTGTCTGCTGCCAAAATTTGAAGGGGTACTGGGATGCCTTTTAGCATAGAACTAGCATACGCAAACCCAAAATACAAAATCCAAAAGTTTAAACACAAAAGACAAAATTAAAAAGCTGAAAGTTAAAACGCAAAAGGCAAAAGACAATAAAGGAAAGAAACCTTTCTGAAGACAAAACTTAAAACACAAAAGGCAAAACACAAAAGATGAAGTAAAAGGGCCAAAGATAAAAGTCAAATGAATGAAAAAAAGTATATAAGTACACATATAGCCTTGCAATATAACGATTGTCTGTTCACACCACCACATTAGGCAGACAGACAGATAGACAGACATGTAGATAACCCCAAGAAACTTATAGGGTGGTGGGTGGCTATAGGGTAGGCAATGGAAAACAGCTTTATGTACAATAGCAGAATCTAGGGTGAAGAGCCCCTCCCTGGTGATCTCAACCACTGTCTGTTCTAAGGCATTGATTATGTTGTTGTTGTTAATTCATTATTCCTTGTTGCTCTCATTGTGTTTGGGGTTATTGTATTGTCTTCTTATTCTGTGGTGAAGTTAACAGTGACTTTATACATGTAGTTGTGCAGTCATTTTGCTGAGGAAAAGAGCCAAAAACTGATTTACTTTGAATGCTTTCTTGCTGTCGTGTGACTGTCTGTGTACTGTGTCTCGTCATCATAGTGATTATGGAATTTCCTTGTAATACTTACTTGTTTTCTTATAAAGACAGAAAAAACAGACAGACTGACAGGCGGAAATACAGACAGACAGGCGAATAGACAGATCGACAGGTGAATAAACTCAAGCATTTTTTGTAGGCGGGTGGGGGGTTGTGGATATGGGGTAGACGGTTGAAAAGTGCATTTAGGCAAACAGAAAGGTAGATAAACCCGAGAAATTTATATGGCAGAGGGTGTGCCGTTTGAAATCAGCATTAAAACTGACTGCCAGGCTGACATACAGATAACCTCCAGATAGATAGATAGATAGATAGATAGATAGATAGATAGATAGATAGATAGATAGATAGATAGATAGATAGATACGTTTTGCCTTTAATGCATCTTATTTTCTATTGCACTGTATCAGATCTAGACCTACAAAATAAAATCTCAAAATTAATTTCTGTAACAATTTAAATGGGTCGATATAAATGGATCGAACTATTATAGTCAGTCGAACTGTATTATATTGAATAGTACTGGGTCTATGACTACTTTCACAGTGAGATCCCAGTTTTTAGCATAATCAAACCGAAAGCCTCAAGTAGACTTTTTGACTGTGATAGTTATTGGCTGCATCGATTTCAAATATATAAAAAAAACTAACATTACGACGGATGTATTAAAATACTTATACTCTCGTCCTTCTTTCCTCGTTTGTTCTCCATCTTGGCTCTACCTCGTGAATTGCGCCATTTGAAATGTGCAACATTGTACACAAAACAGAAAACTCAACATACAAAAACGCAGAAATCAAAAGGACATAACACAAAACACAATGTCACATATAGGCTTCCGTAGTTTTCCTTGTATAATCATTGATTAATCGAGTTATGGCTTAAGTCCCAGTCAACAATATTTCAGTCATGTCGGAATTCCTCTCAGAGAGATTGAATGGGATAGATTAAATGCCCCTCCCATTTGCCTCAAGTGAAGCAAAGTTCATCCTGCCAACCACAGGGGCTTGGGGTTATGATTTTTGAGTGATTTTAGACCTAAGAAACGACTATTAAGGATTTGAAAAAAATGCTCAAATCGAGTATAAGAAATGACTTTTTCAATGAATCAGTTTGGTCAAAATTTTCAATTTTTTCATAGGCCGTTATTTTCTCGAAAATTTTGGATGGAATTGAAGAGAACTGAGGCACCTAAGCATCAGACAAAGTACAACTATTCATAAATTTAAGCACCTGTCTTTTGGTCATGGTCTGATTGGGAATGGAATAAAATCCTCACATCCTTACAAGTTGAACTTAGTTATTTTCAGGCGTTATTGCATTCAAAGTGATTAGATAGTGGGTACTTTGTGTGCGAAACTCCTACAGTTTTATGCCCACTCTTTTTTAAACTTTACAGGTGCTTTTGTCAAGGTCTGAAGATGTGCATGTTCTTTTTTAACTATCCTCAGATTATTTTTGTTACTTTTTCACAAGTTGAAATTTAGTGATTTTATTGATTACTACCAAAATGAATAAATAGTTGGCATTTTGTGTGCACAGCTCCTCCCACAGTTTTATGCCAATTCTGTCCAGACTTTACGAGTGTTTTGGACATGGTCTGAAGATATGCATGCGGTTTAGATTATTCAGATTATGTTTGTTGCTTTTTCACGTGATGGACTTCTTCATTTTTCAGGTGTTATTACTACCACATTGAATATAAAGTGGGTACCTCATGTGCACATCTCCCAACAGTTTCATGCCGATTCTTTTGCATCAGTACATGTGTTTAGGTGATGGTCTGAAGATGTGCATATAATCCTCACATTATGTTTTGTTAATTTGTTTTACAGATTGAACTTAGTCATTTTCCGGGCGTTATTACATTCAAAGTAAAGATAGTGGATGCCCCAGTCTAACTGATAATTTTATCATGTTACAAAAAAACTGCAAAATATATTTTTTTATTCTAATAGTGTCTACCTCTCTGATAGGGCTAATAGCTCCTTCTCAAATTATATGCATACCAGAGATGCCAAACTCAAACGAGGCTAAATGAGTACAGATGTAAACATTGGCTGCTTGAGAAATATGTCTTTGTATATATATGAAAAATGCTTTGAAAACAATTAAAATTACCTTTTAATCTGTTAATCCTGAACTCATGTTATTTTATTATTATTCCCAAAACACATTAAAATCCTTTAGAGTGGAATGAAAAAAGCAAAACTAGTTCAACCTCTGATACCATAGTTACCAAAATAACCAGTTTCGGAATATTAAGAAAGGAGTATAGGTCAAATTTAACTGTTTTAGAACATGGTCATGTTGCATATCAAATTAAAGGGAACCTTGAATGCACTAACATGGTAGCAAGTATTTTGCCCGCAGATCCCCCGACCGAGTCATGATCTCTATGTGTCGACCATGCTTCGCAGGTAACAAAATGATAAACAGCTGTTCCTAAGGTGTATAGCTAAATTTTATATCAGATATTCATTATACTAGAAAAAGTGTCCATGGGACACGGATGCCCCCGCCTATTGTTTTTATTTCACCTGCAATTAAACATTGGGTATACAATAAGTGAACAGGATACCATTTACATACTACAAACTGAATTTATAGCAACATTATTCTTATAAAACGTGTAATAATATGAGCCTCGTCATGAGAAAACCGGCTTTTTGCATATGCGAAAACAAAGACGCAGATCAGCGTCGCGGTAAGCTGAAAAAATTAATCAACAAGGTACATAGTGTCTATAAGCTTCTGTAGTAGTCGAGCCTAAAAACGACTAAGTTCAAACTGCGAAAAAATTATAAAAACTGCGAAAAAAATATAAAAAATTAATCTGAAGATTATATGCAAATGTATTTAGCATATATTCCGTTCTTGACAAAACAACTGTAAAGTTTAAAAAGGATTTAGTAAAATTGTAGGAGGATTTGTGCTCACAAGGTATCTAATGTCCATAAGCTTCTGTAGTAATTAAACCCAAAAATGACTAATTTCAAACTGTGAAAAAAGTGACAAAAATTGATCTGAGGGTTCTATCCAAATGTCATGCACATCTTCAGTCCTTGACAAAAACAACAGTAAAGTTTCAAAAGGATTGGGATAAAATTGTAGGAGGAGTTGCGCTCACAAGGTACCTAATGGCCATAAGCTTCAGTAGTAGTTGAGCCCAAAATTGACAAAAATTGATCTGAGGGTTCTATCCAAATGTCATGCACATCTTCAGTCCTTGACAAAAACAACAGTAAAGTTTCAAAAGGATTGGGAAAAAATTGTAGGAGGAGTTGCGCTAACAAAGTACCTACCTAAATGATGGACGAACGGAAGGACGCACGGACGGACATGGACAACGCTTAATGCCCTTCCGCATTCTACGAATAGCGGGGGCATAAAAATGTGAATATAAGAGAAGAATTTCCTTTTTCAGATTTTCATGTTAGGATGAAGGCCATGGGTTCTAATCCAAGTTAACCCATTTAAGCCAAATGGAGTTTCCCCACTATTATCAATTGGAGCAGTCCATTTCTGTTTTAAGGGATGTTGGGTGGTATTTTTTTTTTACTCAAATTTTAATAGAACATTCTGCAAGCAAACAGTGGAGACCCTGATCAAACGCCTCATTCTGCGGCGTCTGATCTGGGTCTGCATTGTTTGCCTATGTCCAACAAAAATGATGCTAGGCTTATATGGGTTAACATGAAACCCAAACTCACACCATAAGTTAAGGTTCCCATTAGGTTTTCTTGAAATCCCACCAGTAGTTGCTGATAATCGGGGCGGACACCAATGATATCCTATAGCTTATACAATGAGGGAGTCTGATCAGGATCCAAATTGTTCGCCTGTGAAGTCAAAATCATTTGTTGTGGGGGCGAAAATATTTAATAGACATTTTTTTATCTCTATGATTATAAAAGGGTTACCTGCAAGTAATGACTTCTGTTGCCTGTTGTTTACCTCTGGGAACAGTTTGTCCCAAGATCAGGCCTGACAAAGTGTCAAACCTGACCGCCTGACTAAATGTCAGGCCTGAACTGAATCCATACCGTTGGGCAGACTAATGGTATATTTCTGAAAGAATGATTTGAAAAAAAGGATTTTGAAAAAAATCACCAGAGGACAGGGTCATGAAGTGCTTGTCAGACACTGATCAGTCACAAAAAAAGCAGATCTTATCATAAAGTTTTACAATATCAAGATCCACCTTCCATCTTTGCACAAACAATGCAAGGCCCATATCCCTAATGTTACATAGGAAGACCCAAGGTGGTTGGCCTATAAGGAGAAAATTTTTGAATATTTTTTTTACCAAACCTAGCACAGAAGACATTTTGGTCATGCAACATGGACAATATTGTCATATCATTTTTATTCGTTTGATTTGATTCTTTACCTCCCAGTCAACCATTGTTCAGTTATGTCGGGACGGGTGTTCCTGGGTTGATCCTGTACTTAGCAAGGATAAATGTGTCTTGCTCAAGGACACAACATAGTGACATCGGCGAGTGCGAACCGCAACCCCTCAGTCTTGGGTCAAGCACTCTACCACTGAGCCACTGCGCTCCCTATCACCTTTGGTGGTTACCTATAGCCATTGTCTAATTAGTTTAAATATATTAAGTAAGTATTATGACGTTCTCAAGACGATAATTGTGAAGCAAATGCATTAATCAATCTGCGCATATGGCGCATATATATATGCTGATCAAAGTCTTTACTTTTGGCACATTTATAATAAAGATACATGCTGCACATGATTTTAACTCTAGTGTGCAAAGGGTTAAATTGATATGTGACAGATGTCACATGCACTATGCCATGAAAACCTGCTTGCGGTGGGAAAAATAAATAACACATGTATGAACTACCTTGAGAATGGTCAGGTATGGTATCGAGAATGGTCAGGTAAGGCATCCCTCGAACCCATGGATGGGTTGAACTCGCACTGACGGTCCCAACGATTTTGAGCCATCGGAATTCAACATACTGTACATGTACATTCAGAAACATATTTGACTTTGTCTTAAAGTACATAAAGTTCATCCTGAAAACCCCTTGTGGACCCCATATTCACATTGCCAAGGCCCAGGGTCATTGACTCTTTAGTTCAAGAGAAGTATTTTTAATAGTTTTTACCTTATATGGTCATGACAGCCATTACTGTCATATGACATATGTTGTAATATGATCTACTTTTACTTTCTAAATATACTCTGCCTCTCTACTAAGCATGCTCCACCTTTACCTTCCAGCTTTCTAACCCTGCTGCTGCAGTAGTAGTTAAATAAATTTAGAGTACACACACGTTTTGTGTTTATACTGAGTTATACAGCTCCACAACCTGTGGCTAAGAAGTATTCCATAACAATCATAAGACAAATAATATACAGTTATTTCATGCCTGTTTGTAGTATAGTCAAAACTATTACCCCGAGGTGCCGTGGAGTTTGACTAAACTATAAACAGGCATGAAATAACTGTTTTATTACCCAACCCATTCGATGAAATACTTAGCAGCGTTTCTTGCATGGAGTTGCTGTAGACGATGTGTTTTTTTTGTTGCAAAACAGAAATTTTTCATCAAATCCACTCAATTTTGGTCTCAAAATGTTCCGCTCGTACTAACTAAGAAAAGGAGTACCCACACTTTATGTTTCTGACCATAAACAACGGAGTTATTGGCAATTGAAGTTGTCAAACCATGCCTCATTTTCACCATTGTTGCACACAACGTCTTCTTTCATAAACGAACCGTAGTGCCACATCGTCATCGCGCACGTTATAAGCGCCTGTGTGTTTTTAACAGGGAAGCGGGAAACCAGGCCATGGTATAGTGCCAGTCTATAGTCGAATTTATTGACTGGTGGAATAGTTCAGTGACTCATGACATAGTATACAGTTATTTCATGCCTGTTTATAGTATAGTCAAAACTACCCCGAGGTGCCGTGGACGACCTGATGCACTATTGCAGGAGGCCGAAGGCCAAGTGCAATAGTGCATCAGGTTGGCCATGGTACCGAGGGGTAATAGTTTTGACTATACTACAAACAGGCATGAAATAACTGTTTTATTACCCAACCCATTTGATGAAATATAGCCGCGTTTCTTGCATGGAGTTGCTGTAGACGATGCGGTTTTGTTGCAAAACAGAAAATTTCACCAAATCTGCTCAATTTCGGTCTCAAAATGTTCCCCTCATTCTAACTAAGAAAACGAGTACCCATGCTTTATGTTTCGGACCATAAACAACGGAGTTATTGGAGCTTAAAGTTGCAAAACCTTGTCGCATTTTCACCATTGTTGCATAACTCCTTTCATAAACAAACCATGCGCGCATCGTCGTCGCGCATGTTATAAGCGCCTGTGTGTTTTTAACAGGGAAGCGGGAAACCAGGCCCATGGTATAGTGCCAGTCTATAGTCCTGGAATAGTTCAGTGACTCGTGACATAGCAAAAAAATAGACAGTTACTCCATATATAGACGGTTGGGTAATAACAAAAAATAGACAATTACTCCGTATATAGACAGTTTGGTAATAAAACAACATAGTCATTTTTATATAGTCTCATCTAATGGATGGGCATTATTATTTGAGTTCAATTTGGCTTGTACATGTAGTTACTGAGAAAAGTTAACTTTAACCCTACAAACTTATTTATACGTGCGCCCAAGCACGCTTATACACTGAGCTTAGGATCCAAAAACTTTGTGACAGCTTTTATCCTGCTTTCGAGACGCTGTCCGCAAGGCTATCAATGAAAAGCGGGAACCAGTCCCATTTCCCCATGAGCAATGATTAAATAGGCGCTTGTTCACAGTCGGCATTTCAACGCTTCAGTTTCTTGCGAACGCCTTAGCACCCGAGAGAAGGTCTTTTTGGAATAGCTCGGCGTTATTCGACCTATTTTTGTACCCGGGCGTACAGGCTGTAGGTGCTAAAAGCAGGGGACCAAACAACCAAAATGCAAGTTGTACGCACCGTGCACGTGAGGTTGCTCGATATTTAGCCAATCGCGGCCATGTTGGAATCCGCAGTACAATGAACAACAAGCTTAACGCCATTGCATGCTCCGTTTGACATTAACCGTAACGGTAAATTCCAACAAAACCATCATTTGCGGTTACAGCTGTCCTCAGACTCTTCAATTGCTGTTACAAATATTGCCTCAAGTTGCTTGATTTATCCTCCTTGATCAGAATTGATTTTTTTTTTCAGTTGAACGAGACCGCGACACACGTGGATCACAGTTCAGTCAATGATACATACACGGGTACGTAAGTAAATAGGGTCAATGCAGGTGTAGGTACAATCGGACACTTTTGTATTTCTTAGATAACTTCAGTGCGACTTCAGTGGTCATTACTATGTATAATCCAGATAAGAGCCAATAAAAACAGTTATTTCATTTTCGCAGCGTTGCAAGTTCATTATCGTTGATACGTGTATTTTCATTGGCTGAAAAATGTCTTCGTCATAACAAACTTTCAAAGCTCCAAATATTAAAAATCTCACCAGACCAAACGTAACCACCGCCCCAGATAATATACACATATATAGTCTAAATTGTTGTAATAACTTACTGCATTCTCTGCACTTGTGTTTAGCGGACATTGTATTTTGTGACTTTAAATATATTTAGTGAAAAATCCCATAGATTTAGTTGCAATTTGACAAAAACAATGTGTCCGACTGTACCAACCAAATAAAAACGAACTGCAGGTACAGTCGGACAGAATGATTTAGTTGCTCTAAACGAATCCAACTTGCACCAAAACAAGTTTAAGCATTTCTTAAAATGCTTGTCACAGGCCTACTTAGCCCAAACTTCCTTTCTGTTCTATAGCATGGTCTAACTAAATGGTTGGTCTGCAGTGTGAGTTTGCAGTAAGATCGTCTGGTGTCCTTGGATTACCTTACAAAAAACAATTGTGTTTACCTACGGATTACCACTGTGTGAAATCTTTGGCACTGGAAGATTGTCATTGAAATAGCTCTGAAATAGCCTATACGGGTATCCCTTTGTGCCTGTTTGTTCTTTGTTGGTCTTGTTCATGGGTATTCATCTCTTGAGGCCGTAGGTTGGCGTTGATATGTGATTATGGCAATAGCTGGTCTTTTTTGTATGCTTGTTTTTACAAAATAATCCTAGCCGCTCTCTGTACATATCTATCTTTCTACTGCTAGACATGATTGCCTAACTTACCATGATGGGTGCTTTATCTAATGCACAAAAAAGTATGCGAGGATGGTCAGGATAGAAATGCCACAGACCACAGACCAACCCACGCCCAAAGACAACGTGCAGAAGAGACAGAGAAAAGATGGAACGAAACACAGAACACATACTGCAATGAAAGGATGAAACACCCTCCCGACCTCACCCCGCACAAAACGATTGGAGCAACAATATTTATTATAAACAATGAATCAACATCAACAGAACCACAGCATTAGAACAGCCAACACCACTAGAAGGGGGGGTACTTAAATACATTTTACTGGCCAATTCTTCGCCTATCAGTCTGCATTTAGTTTATGCACTTGTATAAAAAATAATGTCTTAAAACTATCACAGAAACATATTTTGATTCTTATATACTGTTATTCAATTAATATAAACAAAAAAGTACATGTAGTATATAGTGGGTGTCATTGGGTGGCGCAAGGTGATCAGTAGCACCCATCCTCCCTATCTCACAAAACCTTAATTGCTGTCGTCCTCTGAATCGATCAAAGGAAGAGAGAAGCTGCTGAAACTATTCCTTGATCAATATTTATGGGAAAAGAGTTATATTTGTTGAAGAATAAATGAATAACAATGATGAAAAGACGTTCGTCTACCGATTCTACGCCCATATGCGTCGCTTTTGTTGTTGTCCGATTGTACCAGCCCGTATGTCCGAATGTACCAGCAATTGTCCGATTGTACCAGCTGTCTGATCAAAGGCAGAGTAGAGAGGATTTATCAAGGTTTTTATCATATTTTCGTGACAAAATTGTTTTGAAGCATAATTTGAATAATATAGGCATTTGTATGTGATTTGAAATGTAATATTGTACGACTTGTCGTGCACCCAGAAAGAGTTGAACACGAGAGTGTCCGAATGTACCTACATTGACCCTAGAATTCGTTACGATTCGTCAAAGTTTGCGAATGCAGAAATTGAGTTTAGGGGCGCTGATAATGAAACCAAAATTGTTGTAACCAGAATTCGTGGAAGCGAAAGGAGCCTGCAGCTTTAGATTCTATGAGGTTTGATCTCAAAGTGGGCTATTGGTCACAGTGTACAGAATACAGTGTGATCAATACTTTCAATATCAATACCCAACCCTTCTCCTGTGGATCTCAGTGGCTCAGTTGATGGAGTGTTAGACTGGGGATCATACAGTTGCTAGTTCGAGACTCACTGCCTTTGCAGGTCTGGGGAATCTCGAAAACACGCGATCAAAATTATCGCTCAAATGCGTGACCACGCTTGAGATTGGCAGACTTGTTAACAGAGGTAGTTATCCTACAACTGCGTCGCCGTTCTGAGCGATAGAAATTTGATTATTGGTTTATCATTTTGGCCCGTTTCCGCTGATTCGATTGGTCTTTTTTCGGATGCATTCGCACCAAGGGGTGAGAAGCTAAACGTTAAAGAAACGAAATTTTCTGGAACAAAATCACCAAATTGAACCCTCTTCTGACAGAAACCCGTAATTTTTTTCTTACCATTTTTACATCAATTTTATCATTGATTTGTGGCCGAGGTTCTGATGGTTAAATATTAATTTGTAATCTTTTATTTGTGTGTTGTAATGTTTCTGAAACTAGGGCACCAACTGGCAAAAGGCGAGACATGCTGTGCTGGTCGTCGCGGGAATGCTCGATATAAACCGGAAGTTGACCACCAAACTTATTTAGCCTGATGACGTTTAGATTGATTTCCCTTTACATGGGCAGTCCGCTATCGCGCATTTGAGCGATAATTTATTATCGCATGTTTCCGAGATTCCCCAGACCTGCTTTGTGTCCTTTGAAAGGACAAGACATTTTTCACCTGCTGCCTTAGAACTGGTTCAACCTATGAAGACAGGAAATCATCCCAACATAACTGAAAAATTGTTGATTGTGACATAATTAAAGCATCAAAATAAACAAACCAAAACTTCTCAATCCATTGTCTGCACAGGTGCGATACTCAAAGGATCGACCTATCTGCTATGGCACATCACCACTGAAAAATGGGTTTTGTGTTAATATGCAGTATGCATTACTCAAAACACTATGTAAAAAAGTAGCAAGCAGCACTGAATGGCTATAAATAATTTGTTTGTGGAGACGTCAAGTATCCTTTGGTATAAACACTAACAATGATTTGTATTAGTTTACAAATCATGTACAGTGTTTAGCGACAAAGTGATAAGATTTTTCTACACTAAAACATTTTTGAAAACACATCACACATGGCAAGGTCAAAAAGCGGTTTCAGTGACACGTAATGATGCAGTTTTTGGTTTAGGCCTACGCATGCAGTGACCACGAGACAGATGTCAGAAGTGTGTGAGGTATGTTCAGGTTAGACTCCATCCACTACTGAATTGTGTGATGTTATACATGGACAACACTAGTCAATGACTTTAAGCGTGAGGTGACATTCTGGACGTGACGTTCCAACGCCAGACAAAAATTTTCACCAGCAATTTTTTTTCGCCAATAGTTGTCACCAAATTAAAATTTTTGCGCCAAATTTATTATTTCTTTGCATTTTGCGACAATGGCAACCACTAGCGCGAACCCTGGCAGATTGATGACAAGTTTGAATCAACCAATCAGGCGAATCACATAATTTGGTGACACATTTGGTAAACCAATACGTCACATGTACCCACAATGCTCAAATCAAATAGGTCAGTATGCGATTGTCAAACCACCTATTGTTAGATATTGCTTCTCTATCTTTTAGTTAAGGCCAAAACTAACTTGGTCAGTGGTCACAGTACACTGAAAATTGGTTCAATCATGCTTCGATCAGACATGTTAAGATTAACGGATCTCCCGTGTCACTAACGGAAAACTCTGCCGCGCAAAACGGATTTTTTAAAAAAATCACGGATTTTCAAAACTCCGCTCATAGTCTTACTGTTTTTTTTAAGTCATTTCTTGTGATAATTTGGCGGAAGTCGCCGAGAAAAATCAATATTGCATTCTCGCGAGACCTGACGATACCTCATCTAGCCATGCGTGCTGCCTGTTTGCGACAATGATCAATATTTTGATATCGTAAGGAAGCTTGGTAGTTTCGAATAGCTGTCAGGTAAAGCATCTCAAAGTCACTGAAAAATCGATATCAATTAAGGGCTTGAATGTAAACCAAATAATACAGGTACAAATAATCCAAGCGGCTGTATAACTTGATAAACCCAACAAAGATGGCGAAACACGAATCATCGCCAGGGATTAGCCTTGCAAAAAACAGAATAAGGTATAGAAGGGGGTCAAATTTTAATGCAGAACATACAAGAACGTTTGACTGGGTTATGGCCAGCGACCGGGGCAAGCAGCAGGCGTATTGCAAGGTTTGCAGTAATCATTTCAGCTTCTCTCACGGCGGGATTGACGACGTCTGTAGACATGGAGAAGGCAAAAAGCATTGAAAACAGAATTTTTTAAAAAATCACGGATTTTCCGCGTGTTGTCCCGCATTTTTTTCCAGAAACTTAACATGTCTGGCTTCGATGCACAGAACTCATCTTGCTGCTATATTGTTTCTGCTGGGAGGTACTTATTTTGTATCTCCTTGCTCTTTATCATCATGATTTAATCATTTTTAGAAAAAAAATAAAAAAAACAGGCGAGAAAAATCACGGACCATTCACCATATCTACATTACATGCTGCAGGCCTCCAGATAAGAGTGCGTATTGGAAAATTATTTTCTTTATTTCTCATCCAAACATATGTTGCGGGTACTCAAAAGAACCGTCTCAATGAGACGGTTCTTTTGAGCACCCAAAACACGTGTTTAAATTAATGGGTAAGACAATGATTAAAATTTTACACAAATAAAATTCCCTTATCTGGACCTATGATGCTGGTTCTGACCATCTGTAAACCGAGAACCAGCAATGAATGTAGGTATGATGAATGGAATTCTGCTGAACTTCAAGAAAACAACCTCTCCTAAAAGGCTTTTATTTGGTTTATATGAGAAAATACTTTATCAAATTATCACGGTAATATTTGAGCTGCAAGTTGGCATCTTTCAATAATAATTTAACTTTTAAAAGGCCGAAGCTAGCACTTCCAACTTAAGACACTAGCTGGCACCTAAAGTAACTGTTTGTGGTTTCTTTAGCCAGTAGAGTTCCTTTGCCGTCTTATTCACACTATGATTATGGCTCCTACAATGCCTTTGAATGTATATTGCATGGTACTACTGACATGTATAATGAGAGACCATAGAATGCAGCTGCTGAAATACATTATACAGTTCAACATAATATCATTAACTCTTTGGCTGTATGTTATATTTATATATTATAGACAAGATCTATATAAATTCTATTGATGAGGAAAATGTCACAAATCAGATATGCACAGCCACAGATTACAGACCATCCTATCATGGAAACAGGAAAAGAGACACTAGTCTAAGAATGATCGATTTTGCCAGAACAGTTCAGAACTTTGGGTTGTCATGTGTCTAAAAGTCCAGCCCAGCCATCGATCCATTTTTGCAGACCCCAAGATTCAAGTCATTGACCATTTTGATGGATGATTTAATTAATTAGGACATTGATAAGTTCATATGCAAATTTGGCACATCAAAAGAACGAAAATAAATTTTATGGAGCTTACTAAATAATGTGATAATTTTACAAAAATGTTCATTTTCCATCTAAATTTGTGTAATGTCCATCAATGTATAGAAACTTAACTACATTTGTAGATTCATGTGTATAATGGCAACGACCAGAAACGGACCAATCCGAAATTCTGAATGCTGAACAAATATTGTCTGCCTTGAAAAAAAGGCTAAATCAGTTTAGTTATTTAACCATTGGTGTATCCAGATGGGGTTCACTTGAACCCTCTTTTGAGCCCAAATTGTTTCATTTTCATTGGGATATTTTTTATTATTTTAGAAAAATGAGGCCATCCTTTAAAAAAATGTTTGCGGTCACCTAGGCCTACTCAAAATTTTCCAGGTCGGTAGGTATTTTATTTATTTTTCACTGATTTATTTAAAAGACATTAAAATTTTAAGAAAAATGTCTAAAATTATAATAAAAATATTTCTCGGAAATGTGGCGAAACAGACATACTTTTTTTGGTACGTGGCATTTTGAGTGAGTCTCACACTCAGTCGTGTGACAACAAACAAACATTGATGATTGTTTTAAGGATGGCCTGAGTTAAAATCATCAAATTGATTCCCCCCTATACATCTGAATCCCTTTCCAGAGGAAACTCTCTGCCTACTGGGTAAGGTTATCAGCAGACAACATTAATATGCAAAAAAGTTAACCCTTAAAGTGTCAATCACAACAAATTTTGTTTTGTCATCTGCTGAGTGCTGAAATGTTCATTAGCTCCTCCTCAACCACTGGTCCAATTTTAGAATTATTTCACAGAATGGTTCCTCATGTTCTTATAAAATTGCACATATGGTTCTGCTCCACCGAACAGAGGGGCTGCCAGAGCACTAGATATTTAAAGAAATGTCTTTTGATGACATTTCCTCCTGAACCACTGGTCCAAATTTAAAATAATTTCACAGAATTGTTTCTCATCATGCCCTTAACTAGAATTGCACAAATGTTTTGCTCCACTGAACAAAAGGGCTGCCAGAGCTCCAGATAAGAAATATCTTTAAACGAAATCTCCTCCTCATGGTCCAAATTCAAAATAATTTCACTGATTTGTTCCTCATGATGCCTTCTACCGAAATTGCACAAACAGTTTCGCTCGGCTTAATACAGGGAAGATTAACTGAAGTCTAAAATTTCGGCATTTATTTAAATTTTACTGTTGCTATGGTAACAAACATGATCCACAAAGTAGGCTTAAAATAGAAAAAATACCATTTGGACCAAATTTAAGGCATTTGGAGACCTTTTTTAAAAAAATAGATATCAGCACAGCTAAATACCAAAATATCCTTTTAATATGTTGTTTGCGGTGATAATTCTCATCAGCTGTTAAAACATGACTTTAGTTAAGAGTGTGTAGCGAAAATTTAATTTTCTTATTTCTCAACCAAAACATATGTTGTGGGTACTCAAAAGAACCATCTCAATGAGACGGTTCTTTTGAGCACCCAAAACACATGTTTAAACTGATGGGTGAGAAAATATTTATTTTTTTACGCTGAAAATATTTGTTTATCTAAACCTGTGTAAAATATCTTTTTGATAGTTGCTAGTGCTCTATGTTAATTGGTCTGTCAAACATCTCAAATTTGCTCCAAAGTGGTCAATTTCCTGTTTTCAGCCTATTTTGGTGGCCATATTTGTTATCATAGCAACGGTTAAAGTCAAATTAATTCGAGACTTTTACACTTTGGTTATTGTTCTAATAAACCAATAAGAACAAATTAGTTAAAACCAATTTTATGTTTTAGCCTCATAGGCGGGCCAAAAAAGCCAGTTAATGCACATCATATTTTGAACATTCACAATATGTACAGTAAATTTTCTAAAATTTAGAACATTTCTCTTTTTGTTCTCAGATTACATGTGGGTTAATAACTTATCAAGGTTGGAATACATCAAGTGCTTGTCAGAATAGCAAACAGGGAAGACCTTGATCAGACTGCTACATCAGAAGCAGTCTGATCTGGGTCTGCACTGTATGTCTACTGTCTAGGAAGAAAGGCCTTTTTACAGACAACTAGTGTTCAGAGTTTTAGAGCATCTACTATATATATAGGCTTAATTTAGAGCCTTATACATGTTTGTTTCAGGTGACTCTGGCTAAGAAGTCTGACTAAGGAAACAACAGCTGTGAGGTGATCAACGAAGAATGAATTTATATCGCAAGTTCAGATGTCCTTGTTAAAGGTAATTACATTGACTTAATTAATCTTGCATTCTGTGTTGTTATTAGTTCTGGGAACTACATAGGTTTGCTCGATTCCTGATGATACCCTCTACCAGAATTGCACAAATGGTTCCTCTCCGATGCACAAAAGGGCCACCAGAGCTCCAGATAAGAAATATTTTAAATGACGTCTCTTCCTGAACCACTGGTCCAAATTCAAAATAATTTCACAGAATTGTTTCTCATGATGCCTTCTACCAAAGTTGCACAAAGGTTCTGCTCCGCTGAACAAAGGGGCCATCAGAGGCCTAGATAAGAATTGTCTTTAAATGACATCTCCTGAACCACTGGTCCAAATTAAAAATAATTTCACAGAATTGTTCCCTGTGATGACCTCTACTAAAATTGCATAAATGGTTCTGCTCCGCCAAACAATAAAGGCGGCTAAAAATTCTAGATAAGAATTATCTTTAAATGATATCTCCTCAAGGCTCCTAAACCACAGATCCCAATTCGAAATAGTTTCACAGATCTGTTACTCATAATGCCCTCTACTTAAACTACATGGTTCTGCTCCATCGCACAAAGGGCCACCAGAGTTCTAGATGAGAAATGTCTTTAAATGACATCTCCTTAACCAATGGTTCAAATTCAAAATAATTTTACAGAAATGTTCCTCATGATGCCCTCTACCAAAACTCCTTCACAGCATGGGCACCAGAGCTAATTATAAAAAAAATCTTTGAATGATATCTCTATAGCCACTGGCCAATACATTATCTTCTCATGAATGAAGATTCAGATGAGCGATCCAGGGCCCTAGGGTCCTCTTGTTAGCTCACCTGAGCCGAAGGCTCATTGGGGAGCTTATTGTATACCAGTCACTCCGGCGTCCGTCCGTCCACAATTTCAAACATCTTCTCTGAAACCACTAGGCCAATTAAATTCAAATTTCATATGGAGACTTCTTAGGACAAAGGAAAGAAGTTTGTTCAAATGGTCCTGGTCACATGACCAAGATGGCCGCCACGCCCATATATGGTAAAAAACCCTTTAAAAATCTGCTTCTCCAGAACCAGAAGGCCGATGACCTTGGGACTTGGTATGTAGCATTTGGGTTATGGGGCCTACCAAGTTTGTTCAAATGATGATCCTAGGTTGACCTTGACCTACTTAACGTCAAGGTCAAATTTGCTTCCTAATGGGAAAATTTCTGAAAAGTTGATTTTTTTTAAGACTGTGGAAGCCTTAGTCATTATTCTCACTTGATATGTTTAACCTAATGAGACAATGGCTAAGTTCCAAAGGTCAAGGTTGACCTTTGACCTTTCAGCTTAGGTCACTCATATTGGAGTCCCATCAATATATTAAAACAAATTTCAAGTGAAGACTCCTTATGATAAATTAGTCAAAATGTATGCAAAATATTTTGGTCACATGACACAGATGCCGCCATGCCCATATATGGTTCAAACCATTTAAAAATCTTCTTCTCCAGAACCAGAAGGCCTGTGATATTGGGACTTGGTATGTAGCATTGGGGATGTAGGGCCTTCCAAGTTTGTTCAAATGATGATCCTTAGTTGACCTTGACCTACTTAAGGTCAAGGTCAAATTTGCTTCCTATTATATTTAAATGTGAAATTTTTTGAAATGTTGATTTTGTGAATACTGTTGAAGCCGAAGTCATTATTCTCACTTCATATGTTAAACCTAATGTGACAATGGCTATAAATAAGTTTCAAGGGTCAAGGCCTCCACATCCATATAGGGTAAAAACCCATTAAATATCTTATTCTCTGGAACAAAAGGCCAATGGCCTTGGTATGTAGCATTGGGGATGTGGTCTCTACTAGGTTTGCACAAATGATGAATCTAGCTTGACCTACTATATGGCAAGGTCAAATTTGATTCCTAATGCATTTATATGGGAAAAATATTGAAAAGTTCATTTTTCTATAACTGTTTAAGCCGAAATCATACTTTCGAGAAATTTTAACCTTGTGAGACAATGGCTTTGTACCAAATGTCAAGCTTACCTGTGACCTTTTATTCAATGCCACTCATATGGACTGCCACATGTACCTACATAAGCATTGGTTTCTCAGAAAACACTTGGCTGTTTGATGGAGTATTCATTAGATTGTTTTAAGTCACTGGACCAAAATGGCTACAACCCCCATATACGGTAAAACAAAATATGTTTTATTATAAGCTGTAGTTGACCTTGACCTATTTTAACATTATTAAAGTGGTCAGGTGAGCGCCTCAGGACCTTCAGGTCCTCTAGTTTTTTTTATTGTTATCAGTTTTCGTCTGGCATGTGTCGTCCGTCAATCGTCCTCTCAATAAACTTTTCCTTTAGATAACATCTACTCCTGAACCACTTGTCCAAATTTAAAATAATTTCACAGGAATGCTCCCCATAATGCCCTCTACCAAAATTGTATGAATTGCTCTAGATTTGAAGTCTTTAAACGATATCTCCTGAACCACTGATCCAAATTCAAATAAATTGACAGAGTTGTTCCTCGTGATTCCCTCTACCAAAATAACACAAATGGTTCCGCTCAATGGTTCCGCTCAAATGGACAAAAGGATTGCCAGAGCTCTAGATAAGAAATATATTTTAACTACATCTCCTCCTGAACCACTGGTCTATATTCAAAATAATTTCACAGAATTTTTCCTCATGATGCCTTCTACCAAATTGCACAAAAGGTTCCACTCTGCTGAACAAAAGGACCACCAGAGCTCTAGATAAGAACTATCTATAAGCAGTATCTTCTCCTGACCAATTGGTTTAAATTCAAAACAATTTCATAGAACTGTTCCTCATGCCTTCTCCTTAAATTGCACAAATGGTTACGCTCTGATTCTTAGAAATCTAGTTCAAGCATTAAGAGAGTGAATATTTGATGAAAAATTCTTAGCCATCAGTTTAAACATAAAATTCATTTTGGATCTCAAAAGAACTGTTTGATTGAGAGGGTTCCTTTGAGTACCTACATGAAAAATTTTGGTTGATAAATAAGGGAAGGAATTTTTAATTATGTACTCTAATCTAGAGGCGTGTAGAGGAGTTAATACTGTTTTCAGCCTTTCCTGGTTTATGTTATATACACTAGTTATAAATGTATTAATGTTGCCTGGCATTTACAAGTTATAACTCGGGTTAATAATGTAGATAAATGTTCATTCATACTGGAGAGAACTCTTATATGAATGTTTATTCACACTAGAGAGAACCCTTACATGAATGTTTCTACACCTTGAGCTGGTGAGAACTCTAAATAAACTGAGGGAAAAAAGTTAAGCAATTACTTTGGGGATTCACAGAATGAATAGTTATCAAAGCATAGGCATGTATTTATATCACACTTGTTGCCGTAGCACCAGAATATTTTGGCAGGGAATATTATTTTATAGATCATATTGGAGCCAAAAGCATTCCATTCATAAAATTACATTTTTCTATATTTAACAAGTTTCAGCTGAATAGATTTTTCAATTCTAATCATTTGAATGAGTCTGTCTTAAAGTTTAGGGTTGTTTGAGGGTATTTATCATTCATTTGAATTCAAAGTGAAGTAGAACATTATTTAAGATAGGAGTGAAGACCCTGATCAGAGGTTGCACAGCATCTGATCTGGGGCTGCATAGTTTGTCTACTCTATGTCCCTTAAAAGGAGCTAGGCTTAAATGAGTTAATAATCTTGTGTAATATTACTTTTTATGTTAACACTATTTTTTACTTATAATCTTAGTCTGTCAAAATTTACTTTCAGATATGATTCAGGGATGTTCACTATACAGAGATAGAAAGGTTGGAGCTACTACAACTGCAAGCCCCAGAGGCTCAAGAAGCAAAATAACACTTTATTATCAAATGATGAACTCTTTGAAGGTTACACTTCATAGAATTGTGACTTTTTTAATTTTCCCCAAAAGTCTTAATCTTTCACGATGTTATCATTGTGTGTGGGGGAATTTGTGTAGCATTTGAAGAAGTCACCATTCAATGAAGTGTTGCATTCAAAGAAGTCACTGTAAGATACAGTGTAATCAGGGTTGTATTAGACAAAGCTCAATAAATAGCATGATCGAATTTATAACTTCGTGTTTTTAATGTTTAAACATGATCAATACAGTAATCTCTCGCTAACTCGAATCCTTCAAACTCAAAATACCCTCTTAAGTTAAAGTAAAGTGTAGGATGAATTCATATTTAACAGACTTTGTTCACAATTATTTTCTATCCAAAACTATGCTGACTTTGATGTACTTAGAAGGATAATAGCGAAAACAATCTTGATAGGCTTATACACTGTAATATCCTTTTACAGATCCACTGTTTTAATTCAAGCTACAAATAAAACAATGTGAAAAAATTGGTCATAGAGACTTTGATTTAACGAGAGGTAACTGTATACTAACTTGCTAAGTACCACAAACTGTCCAGACTATGTATGGTCTACCATTGGTTAGAAATCAGAGGATGTTGGTAAACAACCCTAACTGGGCATCTTAACACTGTTGCCATGGTAAATCCTTTCATTTGTAAAAGGCTGTAGTTTTAGCCCTCCTGCTCACAGTGTGCTCAATGAGCTTTCAAGAAATGATGTCCCTCTGCACAAACCGTCATCATAAAAGGTTCTGGTTTGCAATGGCAATATACAAGATGTACTCAAATATCTTCCTTTGAAAAACAACAACTCCTGGCTGTATTTGAGAATAATTCAATTCTTATTGTTTCTCTAAGTCTAACAATTTAGATTACAAATTTGGCCAGATTGGGCAAGTGAGGTTATAGGCTAGACACTGAAACGATATTTAATAATCTCTGTGGGTGAACTATCACATTTAGTGTGAACTGATTTATAGGCGAGCATATAGTATACCAAAGATTATGTCATCCGTCTTTTAACATTTTCAAACACTGGGCGAAGTCTACTCAGATGTCACATTGAGATCAATAGGATATAGCCAGAAAAGCTAGTTTAATGGTACTGATTACACATTCAAGATTGCTGCAGGGCTAAAATATAACAAAACCCTTAAAAATAGTTTTCTCTGGAACCAAAAATCATATGACTTCTCTTTTCAAGACTTTATATTGGTGGCCCCTTTGCTGTCAAACATGTAGTTGTGCATATATGCCTTGCCTGACGATGCTCTTGTTGTCCTTTGCAATCTCCATGAATGTCCCTGCACTCAATTCCGACATAGTTACAAAAGAGTACCGCAAGGAGCTATAGTTTTAATCCCATGAACTCTAGGCCAACAATGCCAAGTAAATGGTAGTCCAATAACAGTAAATTGTAGTCTTTAATAATCAAAACAGCATTCCATTACACCTTAGCCATAGGCTTAATATGAATTAAATAGGCAATACCTATTTCCGTGCGTCCAAGTTAAACTATCCAGATTTGTATTTGGAAGAAAAAAAAATGACTTTTTGGTACTAAACATGGATTGTTTTAATGACATGCCCATAAGTAAAGCCTAGACATTTGCTATTTTTACAAATAATATAAAGTGCGTTGGTCATAATTGGAGTAAATATCTTCTCATTGCATCAAATGGAGAGTATTTTCGTACACACCCTTCGTTCCAGCGAAATGAACGAAATGATGATGCAATATACCAAGGCATATTAGGACCTGAAGTGCTCACCTGATATTGAGTCACATGATCTCTTTAATAATGTTAAACTACGTCATGGTCAACCTAGGCTTATTATTTAATATAAAAAAATATTTAAAATATTTTGTATGGCTCACAAGCCTCACATCCCCAAAAGTACATACCAAAACGACCTTATGCTACAGACCAAGCATAATTTGCCCTTTGGTTCAAGAGAAGAAAATTTAATGGGTTTTTACAATATATGGGCAAGGTGCCCATTTTGGTCAAGTAACCTGTAACAAAATGAAATATATTGTTTTATCTAATGCATACTCCATATGAAATTTGAGTTCAATCTGAGAAAAAGATGTTTAGATATGTATGTGACAGTCCAAAGGGAGCTGCCTTGGGTGACAGGTCAGCTTTACTTTTGGTTCTTATATAAAAGCTGTTAGGTATATTAGTTTTGGGGAAATATGAAGTTCCATACACAAAGAGCCAATATAACTGGCCATTATTTTAAATTTGCATTAAAATCCTCATATATACAAGAGAGCCCTATGGCCCTGGATCGCTCACCTGAATCCTGGCACATGATGTATTGGTCTGTGGCTAAAGAGATATGATTTAAAGACTTTAGCTCTTATAGCCATGTTATTCAACCAAGCTAAACTTTCTGAATAATTTTGGTAGAGGGCATCATTTCTGTAATATTATTTTTAATTTGGACCAGTGGTTCAGGAGAAGATGTTGTTAATAGTCATTTCTCATCGGGAGCTCTGGTTACCCCTTCGTTCAGTGGAGCGGAACCATTTGTGCAATTTTGGTAGAGGACATTTTAGGGACAATTCTGTGAAATTATTTTGAATTTTGACCAGCGGTTCAGGAGATGTCATTTAAAGACATTTCATATCTAGAGCTCTGGATGCCCTTTAGTTCGGTGGAGAGAACCATTTGGGCAGTTTTTATGACCCCAACTTTAAGGGGCATATTGCTTTGGGTTTTTCCATCCGTCCATTACAAGTTTAAGATAGGGTTTTAAAATTTCATAGATGCATTCCTCATCAAAAAATAACTGACCCATATTTTTTTATCTGGATTATCTCCCTTTATGTAGTAATGCCAGCAGAACAATTGGTACAATTTTGGTAAGGGCATTATGAGAAACAATCCAAGATGCATACACACACCGAATTTGGGATTCCTAACTCAAAAAGTGTAGGAGATATGTTACGACACAATTATTCTAGAAACGTGGTAAGAGGTCAAGGTCAACAGTGACCCCAAAATAGTACTCGACACTCTGTCATCCAAAAATGCATCCACACATCAAAATTTTGGATTCCTACCTCAAATAATGTAGGAGATATGCTACAGACACGATTATTCTAGATATGAGGTCACAGGTCAAGGTCACCGTGATCCAGATATGGTGTGTGACACATTGCCACCCAAAGATGCATCCATTCACCAAATTTTGAATTCCTACCTCAAATAATGTAGATGATATGCTCCGGACACGATTATTCTAGAAATTAGGTCAATGATCAAGGTCACAGTGACCCCAAAATGGTACGAGACAGTTATTTCAAGATGCATCCACACACCGAATTCGGGATGCCTATCTCAAATAATATTGGAGATCTTGCTCGGACACGAAAGCGTAACTGACGGACAGACGGACGGAATCAAGCAAACCTAATAAAAGAATAGTCCCCCGAATATGGGACTAATAATTTGAACAAACTTGGGTGATGCTACATACCAAATATCAGGCTCTAGGCATTGTGGTTTCAGACAAAGGTTTTTTTTGTTTTCATCTCGCAAATATTCTCTTATCCCATCTGATCTAGATATACAACGGACAGGAACCATTGTGAATAATTATTGAAGAGGGCCATAAGAGGATCATTCCTGTAACGGTGCCGTGGGTTGGTTTGCTGTGTGTGATTGTGATATTTCCTGATCATACTCATTTACTTTTTGGCCAAAATCCAATCAGCAGTTTAGGAGCTGCCCTTTGAAGCAATTGTTGACGACGCATGACAGACGACCCACACCCAATAATCGCAATAAGATCTAAAAACTATCCAATGAACATTCCTGTAACGCTTTGTAGTTAAGGGGATGTTGTTTAAAGCGCAAAGTGTTGACTGACAGATGACGGACATGAAAGGGTCACATTAGTTCATATTAAGCCTATGGCTAAGGTGTAATGGAATGCTGTTTTGATTATTAAAGACTACAATTTACTGTTATTGGACTACCATTTACTTGGCATTGTTGGCCTAGAGTTCATGGGATTAAAACTATAGCTCCTTGCGGTACTCTTTTGTAACTATGTCGGAATTGAGTGCAGGGACATTCATGGAGATTGCAAAGGACAACAAGAGCATCGTCAGGCAAGGCATATATGCACAACTACATGTTTGACAGCAAAGGGGCCACCAATATAAAGTCTTGAAAAGAGAAGTCATATGATTTTTGGTTCCAGAGAAAACTATTTTTAAGGGTTTTGTTATATTTTAGCCCTGCAGCAATCTTGAATGTGTAATCAGTACCATTAAACTAGCTTTTCTGGCTATATCCTATTGATCTCAATGTGACATCTGAGTAGACTTCGCCCAGTGTTTGAAAATGTTAAAAGACGGATGACATAATCTTTGGTATACTATATGCTCGCCTATAAATCAGTTCACACTAAATGTGATAGTTCACCCAAAGAGATTATTAAATATCGTTTCAGTGTCTAGCCTATAACCTCACTTGCCCAATCTGGCCAAATTTGTAATCTAAATTGTTAGACTTAGAGAAACAATAAGAATTGAATTATTCTCAAATACAGCCAGGAGTTGTTGTTTTTCAAAGGAAGATATTTGAGTACATCTTGTATATTGCCATTGCAAACCAGAACCTTTTATGATGACGGTTTGTGCAGAGGGACATCATTTCTTGAAAGCTCATTGAGCACACTGTGAGCAGGAGGGCTAAAACTACAGCCTTTTACAAATGAAAGGATTTACCATGGCAACAGTGTTAAGATGCCCAGTTAGGGTTGTTTACCAACATCCTCTGATTTCTAACCAATGGTAGACCATACATAGTCTGGACAGTTTGTGGTACTTAGCAAGTTAGTATACAGTTACCTCTCGTTAAATCAAAGTCTCTATGACCAATTTTTTCACATTGTTTTATTTGTAGCTTGAATTAAAACAGTGGATCTGTAAAAGGATATTACAGTGTATAAGCCTATCAAGATTGTTTTCGCTATTATCCTTCTAAGTACATCAAAGTCAGCATAGTTTTGGATAGAAAATAATTGTGAACAAAGTCTGTTAAATATGAATTCATCCTACACTTTACTTTAACTTAAGAGGGTATTTTGAGTTTGAAGGATTCGAGTTAGCGAGAGATTACTGTATTGATCATGTTTAAACATTAAAAACACGAAGTTATAAATTCGATCATGCTATTTATTGAGCTTTGTCTAATACAACCCTGATTACACTGTATCTTACAGTGACTTCTTTGAATGCAACACTTCATTGAATGGTGACTTCTTCAAATGCTACACAAATTCCCCCACACACAATGATAACATCGTGAAAGATTAAGACTTTTGGGGAAAATTAAAAAAGTCACAATTCTATGAAGTGTAACCTTCAAAGAGTTCATCATTTGATAATAAAGTGTTATTTTGCTTCTTGAGCCTCTGGGGCTTGCAGTTGTAGTAGCTCCAACCTTTCTATCTCTGTATAGTGAACATCCCTGAATCATATCTGAAAGTAAATTTTGACAGACTAAGATTATAAGTAAAAAATAGTGTTAACATAAAAAGTAATATTACACAAGATTATTAACTCATTTAAGCCTAGCTCCTTTTAAGGGACATAGAGTAGACAAACTATGCAGCCCCAGATCAGATGCTGTGCAACCTCTGATCAGGGTCTTCACTCCTATCTTAAATAATGTTCTACTTCACTTTGAATTCAAATGAATGATAAATACCCTCAAACAACCCTAAACTTTAAGACAGACTCATTCAAATGATTAGAATTGAAAAATCTATTCAGCTGAAACTTGTTAAATATAGAAAAATGTAATTTTATGAATGGAATGCTTTTGGCTCCAATATGATCTATAAAATAATATTCCCTGCCAAAATATTCTGGTGCTACGGCAACAAGTGTGATATAAATACATGCCTATGCTTTGATAACTATTCATTCTGTGAATCCCCAAAGTAATTGCTTAACTTTTTTCCCTCAGTTTATTTAGAGTTCTCACCAGCTCAAGGTGTAGAAACATTCATGTAAGGGTTCTCTCTAGTGTGAATAAACATTCATATAAGAGTTCTCTCCAGTATGAATGAACATTTATCTACATTATTAACCCGAGTTATAACTTGTAAATGCCAGGCAACATTAATACATTTATAACTAGTGTATATAACATAAACCAGGAAAGGCTGAAAACAGTATTAACTCCTCTACACGCCTCTAGATTAGAGTACATAATTAAAAATTCCTTCCCTTATTTATCAACCAAAATTTTTCATGTAGGTACTCAAAGGAACCCTCTCAATCAAACAGTTCTTTTGAGATCCAAAATGAATTTTATGTTTAAACTGATGGCTAAGAATTTTTCATCAAATATTCACTCTCTTAATGCTTGAACTAGATTTCTAAGAATCAGAGCGTAACCATTTGTGCAATTTAAGGAGAAGGCATGAGGAACAGTTCTATGAAATTGTTTTGAATTTAAACCAATTGGTCAGGAGAAGATACTGCTTATAGATAGTTCTTATCTAGAGCTCTGGTGGTCCTTTTGTTCAGCAGAGTGGAACCTTTTGTGCAATTTGGTAGAAGGCATCATGAGGAAAAATTCTGTGAAATTATTTTGAATATAGACCAGTGGTTCAGGAGGAGATGTAGTTAAAATATATTTCTTATCTAGAGCTCTGGCAATCCTTTTGTCCATTTGAGCGGAACCATTGAGCGGAACCATTTGTGTTATTTTGGTAGAGGGAATCACGAGGAACAACTCTGTCAATTTATTTGAATTTGGATCAGTGGTTCAGGAGATATCGTTTAAAGACTTCAAATCTAGAGCAATTCATACAATTTTGGTAGAGGGCATTATGGGGAGCATTCCTGTGAAATTATTTTAAATTTGGACAAGTGGTTCAGGAGTAGATGTTATCTAAAGGAAAAGTTTATTGAGAGGACGATTGACGGACGACACATGCCAGACGAAAACTGATAACAATAAAAAAAACTAGAGGACCTGAAGGTCCTGAGGCGCTCACCTGACCACTTTAATAATGTTAAAATAGGTCAAGGTCAACTACAGCTTATAATAAAACATATTTTGTTTTACCGTATATGGGGGTTGTAGCCATTTTGGTCCAGTGACTTAAAACAATCTAATGAATACTCCATCAAACAGCCAAGTGTTTTCTGAGAAACCAATGCTTATGTAGGTACATGTGGCAGTCCATATGAGTGGCATTGAATAAAAGGTCACAGGTAAGCTTGACATTTGGTACAAAGCCATTGTCTCACAAGGTTAAAATTTCTCGAAAGTATGATTTCGGCTTAAACAGTTATAGAAAAATGAACTTTTCAATATTTTTCCCATATAAATGCATTAGGAATCAAATTTGACCTTGCCAAATAGTAGGTCAAGCTAGATTCATCATTTGTGCAAACCTAGTAGAGACCACATCCCCAATGCTACATACCAAGGCCATTGGCCTTTTGTTCCAGAGAATAAGATATTTAATGGGTTTTTACCCTATATGGATGTGGAGGCCTTGACCCTTGAAACTTATTTATAGCCATTGTCACATTAGGTTTAACATATGAAGTGAGAATAATGACTTCGGCTTCAACAGTATTCACAAAATCAACATTTCAAAAAATTTCACATTTAAATATAATAGGAAGCAAATTTGACCTTGACCTTAAGTAGGTCAAGGTCAACTAAGGATCATCATTTGAACAAACTTGGAAGGCCCTACATCCCCAATGCTACATACCAAGTCCCAATATCACAGGCCTTCTGGTTCTGGAGAAGAAGATTTTTAAATGGTTTGAACCATATATGGGCATGGCGGCATCTGTGTCATGTGACCAAAATATTTTGCATACATTTTGACTAATTTATCATAAGGAGTCTTCACTTGAAATTTGTTTTAATATATTGATGGGACTCCAATATGAGTGACCTAAGCTGAAAGGTCAAAGGTCAACCTTGACCTTTGGAACTTAGCCATTGTCTCATTAGGTTAAACATATCAAGTGAGAATAATGACTAAGGCTTCCACAGTCTTAAAAAAAATCAACTTTTCAGAAATTTTCCCATTAGGAAGCAAATTTGACCTTGACGTTAAGTAGGTCAAGGTCAACCTAGGATCATCATTTGAACAAACTTGGTAGGCCCCATAACCCAAATGCTACATACCAAGTCCCAAGGTCATCGGCCTTCTGGTTCTGGAGAAGCAGATTTTTAAAGGGTTTTTTACCATATATGGGCGTGGCGGCCATCTTGGTCATGTGACCAGGACCATTTGAACAAACTTCTTTCCTTTGTCCTAAGAAGTCTCCATATGAAATTTGAATTTAATTGGCCTAGTGGTTTCAGAGAAGATGTTTGAAATTGTGGACGGACGGACGCCGGAGTGACTGGTATACAATAAGCTCCCCAATGAGCCTTCGGCTCAGGTGAGCTAACAAGAGGACCCTAGGGCCCTGGATCGCTCATCTGAATCTTCATTCATGAGAAGATAATGTATTGGCCAGTGGCTATAGAGATATCATTCAAAGATTTTTTTTATAATTAGCTCTGGTGCCCATGCTGTGAAGGAGTTTTGGTAGAGGGCATCATGAGGAACATTTCTGTAAAATTATTTTGAATTTGAACCATTGGTTAAGGAGATGTCATTTAAAGACATTTCTCATCTAGAACTCTGGTGGCCCTTTGTGCGATGGAGCAGAACCATGTAGTTTAAGTAGAGGGCATTATGAGTAACAGATCTGTGAAACTATTTCGAATTGGGATCTGTGGTTTAGGAGCCTTGAGGAGATATCATTTAAAGATAATTCTTATCTAGAATTTTTAGCCGCCTTTATTGTTTGGCGGAGCAGAACCATTTATGCAATTTTAGTAGAGGTCATCACAGGGAACAATTCTGTGAAATTATTTTTAATTTGGACCAGTGGTTCAGGAGATGTCATTTAAAGACAATTCTTATCTAGGCCTCTGATGGCCCCTTTGTTCAGCGGAGCAGAACCTTTGTGCAACTTTGGTAGAAGGCATCATGAGAAACAATTCTGTGAAATTATTTTGAATTTGGACCAGTGGTTCAGGAAGAGACGTCATTTAAAATATTTCTTATCTGGAGCTCTGGTGGCCCTTTTGTGCATCGGAGAGGAACCATTTGTGCAATTCTGGTAGAGGGTATCATCAGGAATCGAGCAAACCTATGTAGTTCCCAGAACTAATAACAACACAGAATGCAAGATTAATTAAGTCAATGTAATTACCTTTAACAAGGACATCTGAACTTGCGATATAAATTCATTCTTCGTTGATCACCTCACAGCTGTTGTTTCCTTAGTCAGACTTCTTAGCCAGAGTCACCTGAAACAAACATGTATAAGGCTCTAAATTAAGCCTATATATATAGTAGATGCTCTAAAACTCTGAACACTAGTTGTCTGTAAAAAGGCCTTTCTTCCTAGACAGTAGACATACAGTGCAGACCCAGATCAGACTGCTTCTGATGTAGCAGTCTGATCAAGGTCTTCCCTGTTTGCTATTCTGACAAGCACTTGATGTATTCCAACCTTGATAAGTTATTAACCCACATGTAATCTGAGAACAAAAAGAGAAATGTTCTAAATTTTAGAAAATTTACTGTACATATTGTGAATGTTCAAAATATGATGTGCATTAACTGGCTTTTTTGGCCCGCCTATGAGGCTAAAACATAAAATTGGTTTTAACTAATTTGTTCTTATTGGTTTATTAGAACAATAACCAAAGTGTAAAAGTCTCGAATTAATTTGACTTTAACCGTTGCTATGATAACAAATATGGCCACCAAAATAGGCTGAAAACAGGAAATTGACCACTTTGGAGCAAATTTGAGATGTTTGACAGACCAATTAACATAGAGCACTAGCAACTATCAAAAAGATATTTTACACAGGTTTAGATAAACAAATATTTTCAGCGTAAAAAAATAAATATTTTCTCACCCATCAGTTTAAACATGTGTTTTGGGTGCTCAAAAGAACCGTCTCATTGAGATGGTTCTTTTGAGTACCCACAACATATGTTTTGGTTGAGAAATAAGAAAATTAAATTTTCGCTACACACTCTTAACTAAAGTCATGTTTTAACAGCTGATGAGAATTATCACCGCAAACAACATATTAAAAGGATATTTTGGTATTTAGCTGTGCTGATATCTATTTTTTTAAAAAAGGTCTCCAAATGCCTTAAATTTGGTCCAAATGGTATTTTTTCTATTTTAAGCCTACTTTGTGGATCATGTTTGTTACCATAGCAACAGTAAAATTTAAATAAATGCCGAAATTTTAGACTTCAGTTAATCTTCCCTGTATTAAGCCGAGCGAAACTGTTTGTGCAATTTCGGTAGAAGGCATCATGAGGAACAAATCAGTGAAATTATTTTGAATTTGGACCATGAGGAGGAGATTTCGTTTAAAGATATTTCTTATCTGGAGCTCTGGCAGCCCTTTTGTTCAGTGGAGCAAAACATTTGTGCAATTCTAGTTAAGGGCATGATGAGAAACAATTCTGTGAAATTATTTTAAATTTGGACCAGTGGTTCAGGAGGAAATGTCATCAAAAGACATTTCTTTAAATATCTAGTGCTCTGGCAGCCCCTCTGTTCGGTGGAGCAGAACCATATGTGCAATTTTATAAGAACATGAGGAACCATTCTGTGAAATAATTCTAAAATTGGACCAGTGGTTGAGGAGGAGCTAATGAACATTTCAGCACTCAGCAGATGACAAAACAAAATTTGTTGTGATTGACACTTTAAGGGTTAACTTTTTTGCATATTAATGTTGTCTGCTGATAACCTTACCCAGTAGGCAGAGAGTTTCCTCTGGAAAGGGATTCAGATGTATAGGGGGGAATCAATTTGATGATTTTAACTCAGGCCATCCTTAAAACAATCATCAATGTTTGTTTGTTGTCACACGACTGAGTGTGAGACTCACTCAAAATGCCACGTACCAAAAAAAGTATGTCTGTTTCGCCACATTTCCGAGAAATATTTTTATTATAATTTTAGACATTTTTCTTAAAATTTTAATGTCTTTTAAATAAATCAGTGAAAAATAAATAAAATACCTACCGACCTGGAAAATTTTGAGTAGGCCTAGGTGACCGCAAACATTTTTTTAAAGGATGGCCTCATTTTTCTAAAATAATAAAAAATATCCCAATGAAAATGAAACAATTTGGGCTCAAAAGAGGGTTCAAGTGAACCCCATCTGGATACACCAATGGTTAAATAACTAAACTGATTTAGCCTTTTTTTCAAGGCAGACAATATTTGTTCAGCATTCAGAATTTCGGATTGGTCCGTTTCTGGTCGTTGCCATTATACACATGAATCTACAAATGTAGTTAAGTTTCTATACATTGATGGACATTACACAAATTTAGATGGAAAATGAACATTTTTGTAAAATTATCACATTATTTAGTAAGCTCCATAAAATTTATTTTCGTTCTTTTGATGTGCCAAATTTGCATATGAACTTATCAATGTCCTAATTAATTAAATCATCCATCAAAATGGTCAATGACTTGAATCTTGGGGTCTGCAAAAATGGATCGATGGCTGGGCTGGACTTTTAGACACATGACAACCCAAAGTTCTGAACTGTTCTGGCAAAATCGATCATTCTTAGACTAGTGTCTCTTTTCCTGTTTCCATGATAGGATGGTCTGTAATCTGTGGCTGTGCATATCTGATTTGTGACATTTTCCTCATCAATAGAATTTATATAGATCTTGTCTATAATATATAAATATAACATACAGCCAAAGAGTTAATGATATTATGTTGAACTGTATAATGTATTTCAGCAGCTGCATTCTATGGTCTCTCATTATACATGTCAGTAGTACCATGCAATATACATTCAAAGGCATTGTAGGAGCCATAATCATAGTGTGAATAAGACGGCAAAGGAACTCTACTGGCTAAAGAAACCACAAACAGTTACTTTAGGTGCCAGCTAGTGTCTTAAGTTGGAAGTGCTAGCTTCGGCCTTTTAAAAGTTAAATTATTATTGAAAGATGCCAACTTGCAGCTCAAATATTACCGTGATAATTTGATAAAGTATTTTCTCATATAAACCAAATAAAAGCCTTTTAGGAGAGGTTGTTTTCTTGAAGTTCAGCAGAATTCCATTCATCATACCTACATTCATTGCTGGTTCTCGGTTTACAGATGGTCAGAACCAGCATCATAGGTCCAGATAAGGGAATTTTATTTGTGTAAAATTTTAATCATTGTCTTACCCATTAATTTAAACACGTGTTTTGGGTGCTCAAAAGAACCGTCTCATTGAGACGGTTCTTTTGAGTACCCGCAACATATGTTTGGATGAGAAATAAAGAAAATAATTTTCCAATACGCACTCTTATCTGGAGGCCTGCAGCATGTAATGTAGATATGGTGAATGGTCCGTGATTTTTCTCGCCTGTTTTTTTTATTTTTTGACAATCAATTTTTTCTAAAAATGATTAAATCATGATGATAAAGAGCAAGGAGATACAAAATAAGTACCTCCCAGCAGAAACAATATAGCAGCAAGATGAGTTCTGTGCATCGAAGCCAGACATGTTAAGTTTCTGGAAAAAAATGCGGGACAACACGCGGAAAATCCGTGATTTTTTAAAAAATTCTGTTTTCAATGCTTTTTGCCTTCTCCATGTCTACAGACGTCGTCAATCCCGCCGTGAGAGAAGCTGAAATGATTACTGCAAACCTTGCAATACGCCTGCTGCTTGCCCCGGTCGCTGGCCATAACCCAGTCAAACGTTCTTGTATGTTCTGCATTAAAATTTGACCCCCTTCTATACCTTATTCTGTTTTTTGCAAGGCTAATCCCTGGCGATGATTCGTGTTTCGCCATCTTTGTTGGGTTTATCAAGTTATACAGCCGCTTGGATTATTTGTACCTGTATTATTTGGTTTACATTCAAGCCCTTAATTGATATCGATTTTTCAGTGACTTTGAGATGCTTTACCTGACAGCTATTCGAAACTACCAAGCTTCCTTACGATACATTGTCTTCCGCCGGGAAGCATCTTTCAAATACTAACCTGTCTGATTTGAGCATTGTGGGCACACGTGACATATTTGTTTATCGATAGCGTCATCAAATCATGTGATTCGCCCGATTGGTTGGTTCATACTTGTTATCACTCTGCGTCATCACGTGTCACTGAAACCAAATTTTTGACCCAAAAAAGTTTTAGCGTAGAAAATCTTATCATTGTTTCGCTAAATACTGTAATACCAATCATTGTTATTGTTTAGCTACAAAAGGTTACTGGATGTCTCCATATACGGATTATTTATAGCCATTCAGTGCTTGTTACTTTTTAACGTAGTGTTTCGGGTAATGCACGCCGCGTATTGACACAAATCCGATTTTTCCGTCGTGATGTGCCTTAGCAGACAGGTCGATTCTTTAGTATCGCGCCTGCGCAAAGACAATGCCTTACGATATCAAAATATTGATCATTGTCGCAAACAGGCAGCACGCATGGCTAGATGAGGTATCGTCAGGTCTCGCGAGAATGCAATATTGATTTTTCTCGGCGACTTCCGCCAAATTATCACAAGAAATGACTTAAAAAAAACAGTAAGACTATGAGCGGAGTTTTGAAAATCCGTGATTTTTTTAAAAAATCCGTTTTGCGCGGCAGAGTTTTCCGTTAGTGACACGGGAGATCCGTTAATCTTAACATGTCTGATCGAAGCATGATTGAACCAATTTTCAGTGTACTGTGACCACTGACCAAGTTAGTTTTGGCCTTAACTAAAAGATAGAGAAGCAATATCTAACAATAGGTGGTTTGACAATCGCATACTGACCTATTTGATTTGAGCATTGTGGGTACATGTGACGTATTGGTTTACCAAATGTGTCACCAAATTATGTGATTCGCCTGATTGGTTGATTCAAACTTGTCATCAATCTGCCAGGGTTCGCGCTAGTGGTTGCCATTGTCGCAAAATGCAAAGAAATAATAAATTTGGCGCAAAAATTTTAATTTGGTGACAACTATTGGCGAAAAAAAATTGCTGGTGAAAATTTTTGTCTGGCGTTGGAACGTCACGTCCAGAATGTCTCCTCACGCTTAAAGTCATTGACTAGTGTCGTCCATGTATAACATCACACAATTCAGTAGTGGATGGAGTCTAACCTGAACATACCTCACACACTTCTGACATCTGTCTCGTGGTCACTGCATGCGTAGGCCTAAACCAAAAACTGCATCATTACGTGTCACTGAAACCGCTTTTTGACCTTGCCATGTGTGATGTGTTTTCAAAAATGTTTTAGTGTAGAAAAATCTTATCACTTTGTCGCTAAACACTGTACATGATTTGTAAACTAATACAAATCATTGTTAGTGTTTATACCAAAGGATACTTGACGTCTCCACAAACAAATTATTTATAGCCATTCAGTGCTGCTTGCTACTTTTTTACATAGTGTTTTGAGTAATGCATACTGCATATTAACACAAAACCCATTTTTCAGTGGTGATGTGCCATAGCAGATAGGTCGATCCTTTGAGTATCGCACCTGTGCAGACAATGGATTGAGAAGTTTTGGTTTGTTTATTTTGATGCTTTAATTATGTCACAATCAACAATTTTTCAGTTATGTTGGGATGATTTCCTGTCTTCATAGGTTGAACCAGTTCTAAGGCAGCAGGTGAAAAATGTCTTGTCCTTTCAAAGGACACAAAGCAGGTCTGGGGAATCTCGGAAACATGCGATAATAAATTATCGCTCAAATGCGCGATAGCGGACTGCCCATGTAAAGGGAAATCAATCTAAACGTCATCAGGCTAAATAAGTTTGGTGGTCAACTTCCGGTTTATATCGAGCATTCCCGCGACGACCAGCACAGCATGTCTCGCCTTTTGCCAGTTGGTGCCCTAGTTTCAGAAACATTACAACACACAAATAAAAGATTACAAATTAATATTTAACCATCAGAACCTCGGCCACAAATCAATGATAAAATTGATGTAAAAATGGTAAGAAAAAAATTACGGGTTTCTGTCAGAAGAGGGTTCAATTTGGTGATTTTGTTCCAGAAAATTTCGTTTCTTTAACGTTTAGCTTCTCACCCCTTGGTGCGAATGCATCCGAAAAAAGACCAATCGAATCAGCGGAAACGGGCCAAAATGATAAACCAATAATCAAATTTCTATCGCTCAGAACGGCGACGCAGTTGTAGGATAACTACCTCTGTTAACAAGTCTGCCAATCTCAAGCGTGGTCACGCATTTGAGAGATAATTTTGATCGCGTGTTTTCGAGATTCCCCAGACCTGCAAAGGCAGTGAGTCTCGAACTAGCAACTGTATGATCCCCAGTCTAACACTCCATCAACTGAGCCACTGAGATCCACAGGAGAAGGGTTGGGTATTGATATTGAAAGTATTGATCACACTGTATTCTGTACACTGTGACCAATAGCCCACTTTGAGATCAAACCTCATAGAATCTAAAGCTGCAGGCTCCTTTCGCTTCCACGAATTCTGGTTACAACAATTTTGGTTTCATTATCAGCGCCCCTAAACTCAATTTCTGCATTCGCAAACTTTGACGAATCGTAACGAATTCTAGGGTCAATGTAGGTACATTCGGACACTCTCGTGTTCAACTCTTTCTGGGTGCACGACAAGTCGTACAATATTACATTTCAAATCACATACAAATGCCTATATTATTCAAATTATGCTTCAAAACAATTTTGTCACGAAAATATGATAAAAACCTTGATAAATCCTCTCTACTCTGCCTTTGATCAGACAGCTGGTACAATCGGACAATTGCTGGTACATTCGGACATACGGGCTGGTACAATCGGACAACAACAAAAGCGACGCATATGGGCGTAGAATCGGTAGACGAACGTCTTTTCATCATTGTTATTCATTTATTCTTCAACAAATATAACTCTTTTCCCATAAATATTGATCAAGGAATAGTTTCAGCAGCTTCTCTCTTCCTTTGATCGATTCAGAGGACGACAGCAATTAAGGTTTTGTGAGATAGGGAGGATGGGTGCTACTGATCACCTTGCGCCACCCAATGACACCCACTATATACTACATGTACTTTTTTGTTTATATTAATTGAATAACAGTATATAAGAATCAAAATATGTTTCTGTGATAGTTTTAAGACATTATTTTTTATACAAGTGCATAAACTAAATGCAGACTGATAGGCGAAGAATTGGCCAGTAAAATGTATTTAAGTACCCCCCCTTCTAGTGGTGTTGGCTGTTCTAATGCTGTGGTTCTGTTGATGTTGATTCATTGTTTATAATAAATATTGTTGCTCCAATCGTTTTGTGCGGGGTGAGGTCGGGAGGGTGTTTCATCCTTTCATTGCAGTATGTGTTCTGTGTTTCGTTCCATCTTTTCTCTGTCTCTTCTGCACGTTGTCTTTGGGCGTGGGTTGGTCTGTGGTCTGTGGCATTTCTATCCTGACCATCCTCGCATACTTTTTTGTGCATTAGATAAAGCACCCATCATGGTAAGTTAGGCAATCATGTCTAGCAGTAGAAAGATAGATATGTACAGAGAGCGGCTAGGATTATTTTGTAAAAACAAGCATACAAAAAAGACCAGCTATTGCCATAATCACATATCAACGCCAACCTACGGCCTCAAGAGATGAATACCCATGAACAAGACCAACAAAGAACAAACAGGCACAAAGGGATACCCGTATAGGCTATTTCAGAGCTATTTCAATGACAATCTTCCAGTGCCAAAGATTTCACACAGTGGTAATCCGTAGGTAAACACAATTGTTTTTTGTAAGGTAATCCAAGGACACCAGACGATCTTACTGCAAACTCACACTGCAGACCAACCATTTAGTTAGACCATGCTATAGAACAGAAAGGAAGTTTGGGCTAAGTAGGCCTGTGACAAGCATTTTAAGAAATGCTTAAACTTGTTTTGGTGCAAGTTGGATTCGTTTAGAGCAACTAAATCATTCTGTCCGACTGTACCTGCAGTTCGTTTTTATTTGGTTGGTACAGTCGGACACATTGTTTTTGTCAAATTGCAACTAAATCTATGGGATTTTTCACTAAATATATTTAAAGTCACAAAATACAATGTCCGCTAAACACAAGTGCAGAGAATGCAGTAAGTTATTACAACAATTTAGACTATATATGTGTATATTATCTGGGGCGGTGGTTACGTTTGGTCTGGTGAGATTTTTAATATTTGGAGCTCTGAAAGTTTGTTATGACGAAGACATTTTTCAGCCAATGAAAATACACGTATCAACGATAATGAACTTGCAACCCTGCGAAAATGAAATAACTGTTTTTATTGGCTCTTATCTGGATTATACATAGTAATGACCACTGAAGTCGCACTGAAGTTATCTAAGAAATACAAAAGTGTCCGATTGTACCTACACCTGCATTGACCCTATTTACTTACGTACCCGTGTATGTATCATTGACTGAACTGTGATCCACGTGTGTCGCGGTCTCGTTCAACTGAAAAAAAAAAAATCAATTCTGATCAAGGAGGATAAATCAAGCAACTTGAGGCAATATTTGTAACAGCAATTGAAGAGTCTGAGGACAGCTGTAACCGCAAATGATGGTTTTGTTGGAATTTACCGTTACGGTTAATGTCAAACGGAGCATGCAATGGCGTTAAGCTTGTTGTTCATTGTACTGCGGATTCCAACATGGCCGCGATTGGCTAAATATCGAGCAACCTCACGTGCACGGTGCGTACAACTTGCATTTTGGTTGTTTGGTCCCCTGCTTTTAGCACCTACAGCCTGTACGCCCGGGTACAAAAATAGGTCGAATAACGCCGAGCTATTCCAAAAAGACCTTCTCTCGGGTGCTAAGGCGTTCGCAAGAAACTGAAGCGTTGAAATGCCGACTGTGAACAAGCGCCTATTTAATCATTGCTCATGGGGAAATGGGACTGGTTCCCGCTTTTCATTGATAGCCTTGCGGACAGCGTCTCGAAAGCAGGATAAAAGCTGTCACAAAGTTTTTGGATCCTAAGCTCAGTGTATAAGCGTGCTTGGGCGCACGTAATATGAACTAATGTGACCCTTTCATGTCCGTCATCTGTCAGTCAACACTTTGCGCTTTAAACAACATCCCCTTAACTACAAAGCGTTACAGGAATGTTCATTGGATAGTTTTTAGATCTTATTGCGATTATTGGGTGTGGGTCGTCTGTCATGCGTCGTCAACAATTGCTTCAAAGGGCAGCTCCTAAACTGCTGATTGGATTTTGGCCAAAAAGTAAATGAGTATGATCAGGAAATATCACAATCACACACAGCAAACCAACCCACGGCACCGTTACAGGAATGATCCTCTTATGGCCCTCTTCAATAATTATTCACAATGGTTCCTGTCCGTTGTATATCTAGATCAGATGGGATAAGAGAATATTTGCGAGATGAAAACAAAAAAAACCTTTGTCTGAAACCACAATGCCTAGAGCCTGATATTTGGTATGTAGCATCACCCAAGTTTGTTCAAATTATTAGTCCCATATTCGGGGGACTATTCTTTTATTAGGTTTGCTTGATTCCGTCCGTCTGTCCGTCAGTTACGCTTTCGTGTCCGAGCAAGATCTCCAATATTATTTGAGATAGGCATCCCGAATTCGGTGTGTGGATGCATCTTGAAATAACTGTCTCGTACCATTTTGGGGTCACTGTGACCTTGATCATTGACCTAATTTCTAGAATAATCGTGTCCGGAGCATATCATCTACATTATTTGAGGTAGGAATTCAAAATTTGGTGAATGGATGCATCTTTGGGTGGCAATGTGTCACACACCATATCTGGATCACGGTGACCTTGACCTGTGACCTCATATCTAGAATAATCGTGTCTGTAGCATATCTCCTACATTATTTGAGGTAGGAATCCAAAATTTTGATGTGTGGATGCATTTTTGGATGACAGAGTGTCGAGTACTATTTTGGGGTCACTGTTGACCTTGACCTCTTACCACGTTTCTAGAATAATTGTGTCGTAACATATCTCCTACACTTTTTGAGTTAGGAATCCCAAATTCGGTGTGTGTATGCATCTTGGATTGTTTCTCATAATGCCCTTACCAAAATTGTACCAATTGTTCTGCTGGCATTACTACATAAAGGGAGATAATCCAGATAAAAAAATATGGGTCAGTTATTTTTTGATGAGGAATGCATCTATGAAATTTTAAAACCCTATCTTAAACTTGTAATGGACGGATGGAAAAACCCAAAGCAATATGCCCCTTAAAGTTGGGGTCATAAAAACTGCCCAAATGGTTCTCTCCACCGAACTAAAGGGCATCCAGAGCTCTAGATATGAAATGTCTTTAAATGACATCTCCTGAACCGCTGGTCAAAATTCAAAATAATTTCACAGAATTGTCCCTAAAATGTCCTCTACCAAAATTGCACAAATGGTTCCGCTCCACTGAACGAAGGGGTAACCAGAGCTCCCGATGAGAAATGACTATTAACAACATCTTCTCCTGAACCACTGGTCCAAATTAAAAATAATATTACAGAAATGATGCCCTCTACCAAAATTATTCAGAAAGTTTAGCTTGGTTGAATAACATGGCTATAAGAGCTAAAGTCTTTAAATCATATCTCTTTAGCCACAGACCAATACATCATGTGCCAGGATTCAGGTGAGCGATCCAGGGCCATAGGGCTCTCTTGTATATATGAGGATTTTAATGCAAATTTAAAATAATGGCCAGTTATATTGGCTCTTTGTGTATGGAACTTCATATTTCCCCAAAACTAATATACCTAACAGCTTTTATATAAGAACCAAAAGTAAAGCTGACCTGTCACCCAAGGCAGCTCCCTTTGGACTGTCACATACATATCTAAACATCTTTTTCTCAGATTGAACTCAAATTTCATATGGAGTATGCATTAGATAAAACAATATATTTCATTTTGTTACAGGTTACTTGACCAAAATGGGCACCTTGCCCATATATTGTAAAAACCCATTAAATTTTCTTCTCTTGAACCAAAGGGCAAATTATGCTTGGTCTGTAGCATAAGGTCGTTTTGGTATGTACTTTTGGGGATGTGAGGCTTGTGAGCCATACAAAATATTTTAAATATTTTTTTATATTAAATAATAAGCCTAGGTTGACCATGACGTAGTTTAACATTATTAAAGAGATCATGTGACTCAATATCAGGTGAGCACTTCAGGTCCTAATATGCCTTGGTATATTGCATCATCATTTCGTTCATTTCGCTGGAACGAAGGGTGTGTACGAAAATACTCTCCATTTGATGCAATGAGAAGATATTTACTCCAATTATGACCAACGCACTTTATTTTATTTGTAAAAATAGCAAATGTCTAGGCTTTACTTATGGGCATGTCATTAAAACAATCCATGTTTAGTACCAAAAAGTCATTTTTTTTTCTTCCAAATACAAATCTGGATAGTTTAACTTGGACGCACGGAAATAGGTATTGCCTATTTAATTCATATTAGTCATTGTCTCGTTAGGTTTATCAGATGTACGTAGTAAGTATAAGGTCTTTGGCTTCAATATTAGTTGAAAAATCAACTTTTCAAGATTATTGCCATTAAAATACATTAAGGAAAAAAAATGACCCTGCCAACATATAGGTCAACGTCAGCCTAGGATCATCATTTAAACAAATCCCAAATGATACATATCAAGGCACAAGGTACTTGGCCAGTTTGTTTGAGAGAAGATTTTTGAATGGTTTAAACCATGTATGGGCATGGCACACATCTTGGCCATGTAGCCAAAACCATTTGTAAAACTTTTCATGCACCCTAAGGAGTTTTCATGTGCCTGGAGTGTTGACATGTAAAATGTTTTTCATAGAAGTCAAAGGAGTCGAAAAGTAAAATTTCCATTTATCAACTCAAATCGATTTTCGAGGGGTACTCTCAGCATGCAAAATGACAAACTTCAATGCTTCTCACAGAGAACCAACTAAAGTAGGCTTTAGTGTTTCAGGATTTAAAGATGAATGCTCTATACAAGAAATAATAGCAAATTGTAACAAATCATGTGATCAGGTAAAATGAACAAAAAATTCATAAAATGTATCATTGAAACGAATTTTTGTCAACAATTTTGTTATCTAATTTTATCTATTGCAAAATATTGCCTGGAGATCAGAGAAGTAGCATGCTGGCATTTATATACTTAAAACCAGAGGTAACTTTACAGTACTTTCAATGAAAATAATTTTTGGTCATTTTTCTGCCTTACCGATGGGAATATTTATCCAATGCTCTTGTCACATGGATGATGCTCTTGACAGAGATCCAAATGAATCACCGATAAAAAATAAATAAATACAATTTGAGAATATAGCAAGAAGTGAGCGAAGCTCACATACCTCCGGCGGTAGCCATCAGAGGTTGTAACACTTTCAGAGAAAAAGACAAAATTGTCAAAGATTTCATAATCCTAAATCAAGTAGTTTCTGAGAAAACTTTAATGAAAAATGTCCATATGTGTTATATAAGAGTGACAGAAGGAAAAATTGAAAGTTTGAAAAAAGAAGGCAAATGAGGATTAGCACCTTAGTTTTAATTTACACAATACACTTCTCCTACCTGAAAGTACACAAACAGTTTCATAATCCTAAATCAAGTAGTTGCTGAGAAAACTCCATACGTCCATATGTGTTATATAGGAGTGACAGAAGGAAAAATTGAAAAAGAAGCCAAAATGAGCTTTAGCATCTTTATTTTCATTTACACAATACACTTAGCCTACTTGAAGGTGTACACTAAATTTGAAAACACTGGCTCCAATAGGAGTCGAGAAATCTGCGACAGAAATTTTCATTGGAGAGAAAGAAAAATGAATAAATAAAGGGACTGATAAGCAATATGTGGCTGTTCTTTTGTTACACAATACAACTAATCACTATCAAGCTTTGTACCAAATTTCAGAATCCTAACTCAAGTAGTTGCTGAGAAATCTTTGACAGAAAAAATGTCTATATGTATTATATAAGAGAGAAAGAAGGAAAAAATGAACATTTGAAAAAAGAAGGCAAAATGAGGATTAGTATCTTAATTTCCATTTACACAGTACCCTTTGCCATCCTGAAGATGTAAACAAAATTTGAAAACACTGGCTCCAATAGGAGCTGAGAAATCTGTGACAGAAATTTCCATTGGAGAGAAAGAAAAATGAACAAATAAAGGGACTGATAAGCAATATGTGGCTGTTCTTTTATTACACAATACAACTCATCACTATCAAGCTTTGTACCAAATTTCAGAATCCTAACCCAAGTAGTTGCTGAGAAATCTTTGACGAAAAATTTTTCCATTGGAGAGAAAGAAAAAAGAACAAATAAAGGGACTGATAAGCAATATGTGGCTGTTCTTTTGTTACACAATACAACTCATCACTATCAAGCCTTGTACCAAATTTCAGAATCCTAACCCAAGTAGTTGCTGAGAAATCTTTGACGAAAAAAAAAAGTTTACAGACAAACAAACAAACAGACAAACATAATTACAGAAAAGGCAAAAACTATATACCCCCTATATACTTCGTACCGGGGGTATAATAAAGCTTATAGAAAGGGCTAAATAATTCAAAGGGAGATAATTTCACTGTGAAACACTTTAAGATACTGCCAAAAACAAACCAAGCATTAAAAAAAAGTCTGGCAGTATTTTTAATCAACAATCGACGGCCTTTGAAAGTCTTTTCAAATCATCCTTTTGTCAAATATTTTGTGAGAAAATACTGTTTTTGTGTTTTAATGAAAGAACAGGTAACTAGAAAGAAGATCAACTTGCAGAAGTTGTTTTTCATGAATAATGTTAGAACAAATGCTAGGAAGTCATTCCAATATTTAATTTGCTTAAAATCAAAACTAGTATAGATATATTAAGTATTATAAAGTGTTAAGTTTTGTTTGGTTTTAAGTAAAAATGTGCGTTGATACAGAATTCATAGTCATTATCCTCATTACAGCCTATACCCAGTGGTCAAGATTTTGCCATCATTTAATCCTATTTGAAATAGTCAGAGGAATACAGCTATGTCTGTGTTTTCATGGGTGAAAGTTCAAAATTTCCAAAATCCTGAACTTTAGAGATTCAAATTTTTAAACTTTCAGGATGCCTACAAATAGTAATGATTTCATGTTTAAATGGTTAAATGTGTTTAGATAATCTGAAAACTAATCAGAGAAGCTATTATAAGCTCCCTAATTCAGGATTAATCCTGAAAACTTTCACCCATATGTTTTAGCAAGGATAATTATCTGAACACTTAGACAAACAGGGCAAAAAGACAGTTTCTGAGTTTTTAAGAAAATCACTTTTGGGGTTATATGAGGGTTTTTTAGTATGGCAAATATTCTAAAATTTCAAACACTAGTTGCTTACAATAAAGGCCTAGACAAGCAGTGCAGACCCAGATCAGACTGCTTCTGAATAAGCAGTCTAATCGGGGTCTTCCCTGTTTGCTATGTTGACAAGCATTTTGTGAATTACAGCCGTAAAAAGCAACATTTTATAAAAGAATAGAAAGAGAAAAGTGTTTGATTTTAGAACATTTTCCGTAGGTACATATCTTGGTGGTTGACATGACATCATCAGAGTTGATAGTTCTCAATTCTTAATACTGGATAGTAGAATAACAGAACAGCACCCTTTTTCATGTTTTCTCTATATAAGCCTATGTAAGACAGGACGCCTGTGTTGGGCCCATTTTTTTTAACCCCGGGCCATTATTTGAACATACTAGGAAGAGGTCTGTCAGGTCTACTAGGTGATGCAGCATTATGTAACAAACCAAATATCAAGGCTCTATGTCTTGTGGTTTTCAGACATGAAGATTTATTCATGTTTTCCGTATATAAGCATAATATGTAAAACATGTGACCCCTTGGGCGGGCCCATTTTTTACCCCAGGGGCATAATTTGAACAAACTTAGTACAGATGACACACAACAGACAACGACCATCCAACAATCACAATAGCTCACCTTGAGCCAATGACATAGGTGAGCTAAAAATATTCCATTAGAATATATTGTTGGGAATCCAAAATTAATGACCCTGACTGAGAGATCAACCTTGACCTTTGGGACTTATTTATAGTCATTGTCTTATTTGGTTTAACAAATCTTATGAGAATAATAACTTTGAATTCAAATAAATATTTCCACATTAATATTCAGCAATACTGAATCAATATACACATGCAAATCATTCAAGATCAATACACTGCTGCAATGTTAGCGACCACAGACCACCAACCAAATACAGCAGTATGGCTTAGCTATTTATATATAATGTAAACATCTAGTAACGACAAAAGATTATGTAAATCTGAATATGCCTTTCTTGGCCTTAAACAGTCCAACTGATACTCTTTATTGAGAATAAAATATTATGAAAGATAGAAATGAATTAAAACGTGTTTCTTTAACATTCAAGACATTTACATAAGGTGATAAGAATGCATAGTGAATGGCATGGATATAAGTTGATTTAACCCTTAAAGAGCCAAGAAAAAATGCATCTGAAAATGTCGTCTGCTGAAGTCGTCTGCTGCAAATAATTGCCTAACATTACTGAAGAATTTAGTATAGAAGCAAACAGCGTGGACCCAGAACAGACTGCTATAGGAGCAGTCTGATCTGGGTCGACACTGTTTGCCATAGAGGCTTCTTAAACATTTCAGCAAACGAGTATAACAGACAATTTTGTTGCGATTGGCGCATTAAAGTTTAAAATGACAGACAATGGATGTAAGCCTATACTTATTACTATATAAAGCGCACAAAGTCTCAGGTGAGCTACAAAGAGTGCTACTTGTTGGTGAACATAGGCCACCAACAGATGTAGCACCCTTAAACTTCTTTTAAGCTGAATATTGATCACCTAGCGGCGCTTCCACGGAACATAAACAGAGTCACTTTCACTATCTGCTGATATTAGAACAGGAATCACTGTCACTGCCAATTTTGTAGTCACTTTCATGTTTGCTGCTTAAGATGGGGGGGGGGGGGGGGGGGGGTGCAGCCGCGTTGGGGTCGGGTGGGCTACTGGCGAAGCTTGAACTTGGGGACCTCGACCTCACTTTGAGGGGGAAGGCTTTGCTGGTTTGGGCATGTGGAGCATTCTGGTGGACCAGGTGCAGTCAGGGCAGCGCGTGATGTACAGATTGATGGCGGGCGGGGGGAGGGTGGATGTGGATGATGCCCCTGCACCTGAATGCTAAACAAAAATCTGATTATCATTATGAAGAATCTCTCCTGACATATGATTAATCTCCCTTGAAACTGTTCATTAGCATCTGAAACCAGTATTTTTGTTGAAGATGAACCATGTAACCATCATACAAATTTATATATATTTTAGTACACCAGGTGCACAATTTTTCCTTCTACTTTTACCACTACGCTTTGTGACATTTTTTGAACTAATGGGTTCCAGGAAACGGTCCAGCAACCTGCTTGTGATTTACTTGCTATTTGTTATTTTTGCATTAAATAAATCAGTTGTGTCATTATCAACAGACTGAAGATTTTGTATAGGGGAATTCACAAGACAGAGCAGCAAACAAACTTTGACGGTTGGAATAGTAACAAAACTGACCAAGGCCCATGGAAAATTAGATAATATATGTGAGTGATGTTTTTGTCCAGCTTCAGAAGGATAGAATCTGCATTAAATGCTTGAGTATTAGATATAGAATTCAAAATATCATTGATGTCAGAAGCTATTTTAATGATAACTGGTGTATTAGGCAGAACAAAAAGGGGATGGAGGAGTTTCAGGCTTTAACTGATGGATAGTGATCCTCGACAGATTATATCTTGAACATTCAGATTTTCATTACCATGAGAATCACATGCAAACACATAAATAGGATTCAGGGATGTATCAGACATCAGTTAAACCTTACTCCATATGCTATTTTTAGATCATGACATCATTTTCTATTTTTAGACAACATTGAAAATATTCAAGAAAAATTTATACTTTTGAAAACATTATGGAAAATGGAGCATTTGCTCCAAAAGAGCAAATGCTCCATTTTCCATAATATTTTCAAATACATGATATTTCAAAGGCATCAAAAGGTGTTATTAAAGAGTTAAGGGTTAAAACATAATAATGTAAGACAGGTGTTGAACAGATCATGGTTGGTTGTAAAGCTAAGTCCCAATGGGAGTGATAAGGCCAAATAAAAAAAATAAGTGTGTTTCGGGTTGCAGGTCTCAAATTTTAGGCCGAGTAGGCACACATATTTTTTTTAATTATTTTTTTTTCATGAAAAAATATAATTTTATGCATTTTGAAAGGTGAAATCCCCTTTAAAAATGCATAAAATTAAAAAAAATTCCAGAAAACCTGAAAAAATTCTAGTTTCACCGGTAAATTTAGGTAGGGTCAGGTTACCCTAAACACATGTATTTTTTATTTGGCCTAAGCAGGATTTCGACCAGATTTAAGATTTAAAGCAACAGAGGATAGAATGAAATTATTTAAACTTGAAGTATCATAATGCAGGGTATTCAACTTTACAAAATCTTCCCCATTTAAACGCATTAGGAAGCAAATTTGACCTTGCAGTTTGATAGATCAAAGTCAATCTTGGATCATCATTTGAACACCTTTAACACATCATTTACCACCTCCAAAAGGCTACATACCTAGTCACAGGGTCATCAGCCTTCTGGTTCTGATGAAGAAGGATTTAAAAGGGGTTCTACCACATTGTGGCCATTTTGGTAATGTGACCAGGGTCATTTGAACAACTTTCGGTCTCACTTCCTAAGGAAACTCCATATGAAATTTAGTTTAATTGGCCCAGTGGTTTCAGACAAGATGCTTGAATAGACTAGATGTTTGAAAATGTTGATGGATGGACAGGCACCAGAGTCATTGGTATACTATTAGCTCACTCATGAGCCTTTGGTTCAGGCGAGTTAAAAATTGTGCACAATTATTTGGGCCTCGACGTGACAAAACCCGTCTTCAGGGGTTTGCGAACAACAAAGGCGCAGACCAGCCTGCGCATCCACTCAGACTGATTAGCGCCTTTGTTATTCACTTATTGCAAAATATTATATCTAAACTTGCTACAAGTGAAATTTCAAGTTTCTAGCTAGTCTGTAGCTGAGGGTACTGGTTTGAGTCTCGCTTTGTCGGAAACCCCGAAGACAGGTTTTGTGGCAACGAGACCCATTTGAACTAGTAAGACAATGGTTAAGAGTCTGCAGTTTCCGATGCTCCTATGTTTCTTACAAAGGACAATTCACTGTTTTTTGGTACATCATTACTGTCAGTCCCATTGTCACCACTTTCATTTACTTCCATCTTTGAAGGTAAAACACCATTTTCTTTGATATCACTATTCATCATTGTTGGTCTATTTATAGAAACAGCTTCAGACTGCGTAGCCATCTTTGTACAATCTATAGAAACACTTTCTGACTGTTTCACAACTGAGGTCATGTCCATAGAATCATTCTCAGATTTCGAGCTATTTATAGAAACATTCTCAATCTTCCCAGAAGCCTCTGTATTATGTTTATGAATATTCATATCACTCATTTGGAACTGTTCTCTCCACACCCTAGTGATCTCATCATTTGGACTGTCAGTGTCAGGTTTTCTCCCATCATCCTCTCCTAACACAGCCAGTGCTACCACAGCTGCTCCTTGCTCTGCTAGCTGCTTTGATTTTTCCCTGCAAGCAAATAAAACCAGAATTAATTCTGCTTACTGGATAATTTTCCATGTTTTTTGTTGACTGCTGATTTTTTTTAACAAAATCCGATGTTTCACATATACTTTCAGAAATACCAACAGAATGTCAAACAGTTTGGATCCTGATCAAAAATAGTAAGTGAGTATGATCAGGAAATACCACATTCACAAACTGCAGACAAACCTGTGGTAGTGCGAGGAAGAGCCACACAACAATCACGAGACACCAGGTAGACAAACAAAGCAAAGCAACCAGCTCTCTCTTTCCCATTGAGATGATTGCAAAACTAGAATGGACACAAAGTAACACACAACAAATCATAGAACATTACAGAATCCTAAAATGGGAGTAACAATAAACAACGGATCAACAACAACAGAACCTCACCTTAGAACGGACAGCAGCCAGTCACTGGAGGGGAGGGGCTTAAATGCATTTTACTAGTACCAAATCTTCGGCCTAGATTATGCTGTTGTTGAAGCGCAAAAAATGTTAAGCTCCCATAGAGAATTCCTAACTATTGCAATGTATCATCATAGAGAAACAATATAATCAAAAATTAACACACTATGATGAAACAGAGAAAAGGGCTCATAACTCACATATAGTTAGAGCTAAAGATAACCTCAAGTTGAGCCACATTCTGTTGGGCCTGATCTGGTTTCAAACTGCTTGGAAATGTTAATTATAAGCAGATGAAAATAGTAGGTAAAGAGTTAAAGACTTTTTTTTAATCCTCAATGCACTGACCTATCAAGCAGACTCAAGCATATTAGGGACCTCACAATTTAGACAAGAGCAGTCTCAGCGTTTCATTTTAATAACTGCTCAGTGTTCATCCGTGAGCCAATATGTCTTGTACATATGGCAAACTTTCTATATGATCTGGGTTTCCTAGGCCCTTGGATGTATGGCTATCCAACTGTGAGCTATAATCAAATTTTGGACCATTGAAGTTTTGACCGACCCATACTGCCATGACAACAGCTGTATTAAAGATAAAAAAATGTTTAGTAAAACTTAGATGAACTGACTTTTGTCTTAAGCAATTATGAAAAATTGTTTTTTTTTTAGACTGATAGTAGCCCACATAAGAAAATTAAAACCAGTCCACAAATTAGGTCAATATTCGGAGGTACACAAATTTGCATGTGTATATCTAAAAATCAATCCAAATAAATTGTCAGAAGGTGCACTTTATCCTAATATGATGCAATATGGGATTAAATTGAGCACAAAGCATCCATCTGAAACCAATAACAATTTTGAAATCAATCATCTGTTTTTTTACTAAAAAAATAAAGGTTTTCACAAAATTCCAATTAAGTTTAAGATATTTTGTAATCAAAAGAATATTGGTTTTATATATTATTAGGCCTTGAGCTGGCTATAGACCCCCCTCCCCCCAGGGGGAATTTTGTACACTATGATTTTCTGAAACTACATTAAATAAGACACAGAATAAAAGATGTTAGCCCTCTGAGAGTGGCAGCGTTAACGTGTAACAGCACGTTATATATGTTACCCCCCAAAACAGCATTAAACGTCCCTGATAATGTCTCAAAATTGACATGTTCGTACATATTTGCATGCTGACACGGGTTTATGAACTTCTAATAACACAGTTACATATTTTTAGTATAAATTTTATAAATGTCTTGAGTAAATACCGTTGTATACGTTACTTAGTGTTTCCTGCGTTATTTCCGAGTATCTGTATGGCATTTATTGACTATATGTGTATTACATCTGTCACAGAATATAGTAAATCTATATAGCTGCTACTTAAATGATTTAAAGTTCTTTATCATGGTCGCTTACACTGTTTTTCAGGTCCATGTTATGTATGTTACCTTCAAAATAGCATTAAACATTTAAGTTAATGTCTCTAACAAGCCCTGTTTATACTTATTTGCTTGCTTGCACAGGTTTATGTACTTCTTTTAACAAGGTTTACCCTTTTTAAGTATTCATTTAATAAATGCCTTGAGCTTTAACTGTTATGTGTGTTACCAAATGATACATAAGTTATTCTGGGTATCTGTATAGAAGTTGTTGACTATACATGTATAAAGTCTGTCAGAGAATTTAGAAAATTTTAAGGCTGAAATAAATTAAGTTCCTTATTAATTTATGGTCACTTAAACAAATAATATAATGTGATCTATCAACCTTCGCTGTTTGCTCACATTAACAGTATAAATACCATGCATTCAAATCGGAAGTTCTGAAAGACAGTCACTATGAAACAGCTCAGTTCTAGGCAAGGTATATGGGTATGATTCAGATGGTGTTGACACTGATTAGGGCTACAAAGAAAACAACTTTGAATTGCATGTCATCTCTATCTGTATGCCTTGTTCCCAATGTTCATTGCAAACGATCACAACAACTATGCACAATATGTACCTGTGTAACTGATTACACTCATAAATTTGATACACATCGCAGATGCAAAGAACTTCTCGAACAAAATGGGTTTAGTGTGTCACAACCATTTGTTCTTTGCTTAAGAAATGCTTTTGACATAACTATCAGGCAAACAATAAAGAGGTATTATTTAGCAACTAGAACTAGGCTTCGTACTACAGATGGAATGGTGTATTACTCATCACAACAGAGCTCAATATATTGAAACAACTCTTCAATGCACTGAAATGAAATATTCAATCTGTTCAGATGCAAAGTAGAATGAGTACTAGAGGCAGTTTCAGGTTTCACCAATCCTTTTAGTTCTAGTTTTGAAGACATTGAACTGTACTTTTTGTCTTTCAGTGTGCCTGCTAAGCCTGGCATAGCTAAGGATCTTTTTGAGGCTGATGACATTGGCAGGAAGGCTGTTGCAGACTTCATTGACTCACTTTTACTTTAAAAAATCTGTCTTTCACATCCCCCATAAAATGCTACAAGCTAATAAAGTTTTGATGCTTGCGAGGTCAAGCAAGAAGAAATTGCCCAATTTACAAAACGTAAACAGCCAGATGAGAGCTTGAAAGGAGCGTCTTTGGTAAGCATGTCCTTATTTCTATTGGACATACAGTCAAACCTCGATTATTCGAAGTGCCAGGGACCGCATGAATCCTTTCGAATAATCGGTAGTTCGAATGATCGAAAACGGGAGTTTTCGGATATTTTCGGAAAAGCTCGGACCTTTCATAGAACGTCAATGTTTTGCCAGAGTTCGCAACTTCAACTTGTGTTTTCCGTGAAGAAATTATATAATCGGAACATCTGTCAAAGCATTAAAGAAAATGAGCTTCTTGGAGGCTGTGGTCTCATCGTCTCTTATGCTTTGCAGGTCTAAGAACGCCGAAAAGAAAGAAAATCTGATCTTTATTGACATCTACTACATGTATATACATGTAACAACATCGATAGCAACAATGAAAATAACAGTTAAATGTAGATTGACGAACCATTTACTGACGAAATACTGTCTCCTTTTAAATCACCCTAATGTCATAAGGTCTCCATTCCAGCTAGCACACAGCGTCGGGCCATCAGCGGCCCACCACGGATAGGCCATTGAGATGGCATATCGCTGGCAGGCCGTTGGTGGCCCGACATTGTGTGCTTTTTGGGCTGCGAAATTCTCTTTTATTTCAGTGAAAACATACGATTTGGGTGCTCGCAAAGCATCCAAACCAAGGTTTTGGTTGTTTTCCCTCAATCATAAAATTGTGTTTTAGGCATTCAATAGAAATGTTTCGATGAGACGGTTCTTTTGAGCACCCAAAACGCATGTCCGTGATATTCGTCTATTATCGAAATTGTTATTTTTGTTGTTCAAAGTCGGTGCGCTTGGTGTGTTCGCTTAATATACACTGGTCAAGAATAAATCAAAGGATGCGAGACGATCAAATTAAAATCAATTTTAGCTCATTTATGCCCCTAATTAGACATTCAAAAAACATCAAACAAAACCATCATTGCAGACGACCTTAATAAAAGACACCATTTACTCACTTAACGGTTCATCACGTAATAGTGTGAACGTTAATCCAGTGTTAATTACCTGTTGCAACTTTGTTTGCTAATTCACTCAGGTGTGTAAATCGAACTCGACCAAACAAAGAAATCATGATCACCATGCGTGACTTTTGAACTTCGAATCTTGAAGGGTAATTTAATAGCACTTTCTTCAATTGGGACCGACGAATCACTTCGGAAAATTGATTTTTTCGGATAATCGAAATTCGAATAATTGGTAGTTTTATTGCACTAGATAATAGAGAAAAAATTCTGGACTGTCCATCGTCTTCGAATAACCCAGTAGTTTCGGATAATCGGCGTTCGGATAACCGAGATTTGACTGTAATGTTGACCTTGGTTTGACACTGCCGTTCCTTCTGGGACCTGTACCATGGTCACTGACAACTCCTGAAAGAATTTCCACCAAAACTGACAAGTCCAAACTTCAGCATGGCTTGCAATCACACATTGAACCAACATTAGATTGGCCATGTAGTGCTGCACATAACGTTGATGTTAATGCCGTAACTACAGAGCATTATAATAGCTTTCCTGTCATCTTCATGGATATGATGGCAACAGTATTCAACCAGGCACTAAAGGCAGGGCATGTTGGTATAGTCACTGATACATATATACAATGTATAAGCAGCAGTCTATAAAGTAAGTAAGGGTGCAAAGATCAGGAACCGATACAATCAAGTACCACACCTGACCCAGGATACCAATGGGAAAGTGACAAACTCACAGTAGACACCACAAACGAGAGCCAAGGTCAGCCCTTTCCCAGCAGGTGACCACAATGCACATATAAACAGACACGCACAAAGACATAGCAAACACAAGACAAAACAAAAACATAAAAGATCCACAAAAGAAGTACGGCCTTGGAACGGTCAGTAAAATATTTTACTGGAGGGCTTAAACCGGTTTAACGGCGCCACCTCACCCTTAATTCAGATGTGGAACAAGACACATAGATATTTGGTATAAAGTCTTACAAACATTCTCACAGAGGATAACCTGGGTGTTTTGTTCAACAATGGTGTATGCAACTAAAGGTGCAGCTTCTGAATGTCAACAGCAATGGCCAGTATATAGGAAAAGAGATCTACAGTAATACACTGTTTAACAGATTGTGACACTACCAATGTGCCAATGTGTTAGTACCACGGAAAGGTTATTCCTATCAATCTGATAGAGAACCCCTCCCCCACTAGTTCATCAACATTCTAAGAAAGGTAGGAAAACAAATAAAGAATTGCTCTAGGCACTCATCAGTGATATGAAGCCCTAACATGTGCTATTTTTGTAATTGTGAATAAGCTGCAGGACGACATGTTTCTGGAAAAAGTACCAAAGCCATATACATATACTGACTATTTCAAATGGCATGAAAATGAGCTTACCTCTAACCTGCTTTTCTGTCCTTTAGATGTACATACAAAGATTGAACTATCAAGTCTTTCCCATGAAAACAAGTGAGGCTTTCCAGATATGGACAAAATGTGTGGAAAATAAATGGGAAGGAAATCGAGTACCTCTGGATGAGAGAAAACTTGATTGTACCCTAACAAAAGAGCCACAGAATTATATTTGACATTTTGTGTGATATAGGGTTACCATGTTCAAAACTCAACAACTCAAACCATATAAAAGATAGAAACATAATATTTGCAGTTTCCAAAAGGTACATAAACATTCTTTAATACAAAATGAGTTAGTAAGCACATTCACATTTAAAAAAATCCAACTATATTAGTTTCATAAATCATTTATATAGGAATAATGAAAAAACGTAACATACGTAACACTTTGGGGTGCATATTTGGTTTCAACGGTCCATATCTGTGATGCAAAAATAGCTTACTTGGATGATATAGCCAATTCGGAAAATCTTACCTTATGGTTTGCACTTTTCAGAAGTCATGCCATTTACTAAAATTATCAAAGATGTTGATGGGTAATATATATAATTGGCTATTACAGGGTAATGGTGCCATGACCAGAGTGCTAGCATATTGCAAAATCCTTGCAAGATAAATCTGATAGACAAGTTGTATAGGAAAATTCTTTATAATATATGAAGATTTGCTCTAGACCTTCTACCTAATGGGTTTTCTTAGATCTTTTAAGTTGTTACTCGCACATGGCACTGAATGTTACAAACTTTCCATGAGTATTATGTCAATTATATTTGTTGTCTCTATAAAAGAAAAGAGGGTAGTTTATGTTTTCAGTTACTTCCTCAGCAAATGAGCCTGAGTAAAAAGAAGTACATGGACCTGTGCCAGCATGCAAAAAGTACAAGCAGGTCGACTTGGAGACCATATCTTGAATGGTTAATGGTATTCAGAGAGTAACGTATGTAACATGGGCTGTAAAATAGTGTAAGACACCATAATAAGGAACTTTAATTCATTTGAATAGCAGCCTTATAGATTTCCTATATTCACTGACAGATGTAATACATGTATAGTCAATAACTGCCATACTGATACTTGGAAATAACATATGAAACACTAAGTAACATATACAACGGCAAAAACTCAAGACATTTATAAAATAAATGATAAAATCATGTAACTGTGCTATGAGAAGTTCTTAAACCTGTGCCAGACTTTAAAAAAAGTGTGAATATGTCATGTTGGAGACATTATCAGGAAAATTTAATGTTATTTTGCGGCTAACCTACGTAACATGATGTTACCCCCTAACGCTGCCACTCTCAGAGGGCTAACATATTTCATTTTGTGGCTTATATAATGTAGTATCTGGAAATCATAGTGTACGAAATTCCCCCTGGGGGGAAATGGGGTCTATAGCTATCTTGAGGCCTGGAGAATTACATTTTACACTTTTCTGTGATATGGGGGGTACCATGTTCATCATCTAATAAGTCAAAAAGTATATAAGATAGAAACATAATGTTTGCAGTTTTGAAAAAGTAAATAAAAAATCTTTAATGTAATACCAAATTAATGAATTTAAACTGGTTTCAATAAAATTTAAGGCAAACTATATAAGATGTATTTATCATTTAAAAGGGGGTTAAATGAAAAAATGTAACATACACTACATCGGAGGTGACTATATTTGTTTTCAAATGTCATTATCTGTGGCCCAGTAATAGCTTAGTTAGAAAATATAACCAATTAGGAAATCTTACCCTATCTTTTGCACTTTTCTGAAGTCTTAAAAAGAATTTTAATTATCAAATATTTTGTAGGGTAACGTATGTAACAGGCTGTTACAGCCTAACGCTGCCATTGTCAGAGGGCTAACATGTTGCAAAATCCTTGCAAGACATTGGGCTACAAGAAAAATATGGTCTACAAAATTCCCCCTGGTATGCCAATATTAGGTTCGGCATGTTTTTCGTACAAATTGATAGACTAAAATAGAATATTTTCGGAAATGTAAAATCTGCAATGTATTCAAAATGACGTAGTTGTCAATTTCAATGACGTCATAAGAATTGCGCATTGTGCTTTAAATATTCAATCAACACAACCTGTCCTATTCTAACATTTGAATGGACATTATAAGCAAAAAAAGTAAAAAAAAAATGCAATTTTATTTTGTGGTTTTAAAGATTCAGATTCAGATTCAATGAAAAAAGTCAATAAGCATTGCTTATTAGATACCCCCCGCACAGTAAGAGTCAATGAAAAAACTTGGCAAGTTATGTTCGAACAAGAAGACCTTAGTTTTGATAAGAAGATTTCAGTAGAATCTGTGCAAACAAAAATTATAAACTCCTTCATGCATATGTTCAATGTGTCTACATTGTATCCACAAAGTATCAAATTGTTCCATCAAAAGCTGTAGTAGGAGTTGATCAGCCCATGAAGGCACCATCTATGCATATACAAAAGCCTAATAAGGGAAAAATTGTCTAAGCTCTCACAGCTGTCATTTCGTCAAAAATTATTTTTTCTGAACAAAACTCCTTCATGCATATGTTCAATGTGTTTAAATTGTATAGGCAAAGTCTCAAATTGTTCCATCAAAAGCTGTGGTAGGAGTTGATCGGCCCATGAAGGCACCATCTATGCATATACAAAAGCCTTATTAGGGAGAATTGTCTAAGTTCTCACAGCTGTCATTTTGTCAAAAAATATTTTTTCTAAACCAAACTTCTTCATGCATATGTTAAATGTGTCTACATTGTATAGGCAAAGTATCAAATTGCTCCATAAAAAGCTGTGGTAGGAGTTGATCGGCCCATAAAGGCACTGTCTATGCATATACAAACACCTTATTAGGGAAAAATTGTCTAAGTTCTCACAGCTGTCATTTTGTCAAAAATAATCTTTTCTGAACTAAACTCCTTCATGCATATGTTCAATGTGTCTACATTGTATAGGAAAAGTATCAAATTGTTCCATCGAAAGCTGTGGTAGGAGTTGATTGGCCCGTATATGGCCTATAATAGCATAAGCACAAAGCACTATATTAAAAGCCATTTAGAACTACAAAGGGAAATAACTCTAATAGAATTGGCCCCTAGCCCTTACTTTTTTGTCTCAAGTATTTGTCTTGCATATATGAACATGTTTGCAAGGTTTGATGAAAATCCAGCAATGACTCTTCGAGTTATTAAGGAAAAAGCACTATATTAAAAGCCATTTAGAACTACAAAGGGAAATAACTCTAATAGAATTGGCCCCTAGCCCTTACTTTTTTGTCTAAAGTATTTGTCTTGCATATATGAACATGTTTACTTTTTTGTCTCAAGTATTTGTCTTGCATATATGAACATGTTTGCAAGGTTTGATGAAAATCCAGCAATGACTCTTCGAGTTATTAAGGAAAAAGCACTATATTAAAAGCCATTTAGAACTACAAAGGGAAATAACTCTAATAGAATTGGCCCCTAGCCCTTACTTTTTTGTCTAAAGTATTTGTCTTGCATATATGAACATGTTTGCAAGGTTTGATGAAAATCCAGCAATGACTCTTCGAGTTATTAAGGAAACAAAGCGTTACAGACGGACGGACGGACGGACGGACAACGTGAAAACAGTATACCCCCTACAAACAAAGTTTGCGGGGGGGTATAAATATTGTTATAATTCTATAACATAAAAACAGTACTATGAAGTGGGCCATATATAATGAGCTGTAATTATCAAATGAAACAGTACAGCGAGAAAATATTAGCATCATTATATAGGTAAAAACTAGTTCTTTTGAATGGTGC